>NTPY01000139.1:890982-912076 GCA_002922825.1 Brachionus calyciflorus
TATCATTAAGTTTAGAAACTTAAGAATAAGTTAAAAATAAAAAAAAAGAAAATTCGTTGGTATGCTTTTGAAAAACAAGTATTAAGGACGGATTGCACCATTTTCAAAATCTAAATTTAAAATATTTTTAATAAAGCTTGTTTTTTCATATCTATGGATGCATGTTTTTTTCTTCTTCAAGGTCTTATTAAGCTCTAAAGGAGGCACAACAAAAATATACAAACTTTAAAATTGGAAAACAATTTTTTATTTTCTGATAAACGAGAAAATATTACGCTAAAATTTTTTTTTTTACAAGAATTATTCTTTAAATTGACTTTTTGAATTATAAACTCATGTTCAAAAATTTATGTTCTTGGGCATAGTGATCTTACTAAACTCAATAATGAAAAGATCTATCTTCATCTGTTTGAGAATGTTTTCTTTTTATAAATCATTGCCTTCAAGTTTCTATACCTTATTTTTTGTCTAACCTAAGAGACAAGAAGAAGAGCTCTATATTTTTTATAATTCAAAGCTAAACAGAGAAAAAAACATAGAGGCATAAATACCTATAAGCTCTAAAGTGATAATGTTTATGAAATATATTTTAGATTTTAAAAATGGTTTAACTTGTTCTTATAATTTTTTATATCGATCATTAAGATTTAAACTCGAATACTTGAAAATACAAAAAGTATCAATAGTACAAAGCTGAACATTTTCAAACATTTTTAATGAAAAAAATTAATTTAAATTTTTCGTTTCTGATTGGACAATTTTTGTCAAATTTGTGATAAAACAAGATTTTATAAAGACAAGAAGAATGAGTTATTGTTCGTTCGCTAAATTTTATTATAATAGGAAACTACTGTATAAGAAGTCTTGGTGTAAATTGACTTATCTATTTAAATATATCTCCTTACGTAATTTTTTTGTCTCAATCTAATTTTATAAAAAAAAAAGAGAATTTTCGCTCAGCTTTAAAAATTTTCTTTCAAAACTCAAGCCAATACAATCGACTTGCATCAATTTGTCTTTTGAACGAATTAAATTCTTAAATTTAAAATTTCTCTATAAAATTTTCGTCAACAAAAATAGAGAAATAGATTTTGAAATTTCTAGAAATATAAATTTTTTTAGGTATCAATATGTAAGAAATACCTATATGTTCGCCCTATTTGAAAGAAAAAGTCTATTTCTATTCAAAGTATGAGACTTGAGATAGAATCCAGACAAGTAGAAAATCAACTAAACATCTGATATATCTTTTTTTTTACAAAGACATCAAAACATAATTATAAAAAAAATAAACTGACATATTTTGCGAATAATTTAAAGCGATCTTTTTGATTAAAAAAAATTATCTTAATCGTAAACTTAGTTGATAAAATTTTTAAGAGAAAAAATGATACGAATACAAGCACGACTTTTCTTTTTCTAGCCTACTAAACAAAATTTTTTCACCCATCAATCAAATAATATCTAGAATCAAAAAATAAAACTTAAACTTTTTTTTGTGATTCAAAAAATAATTAAAAACTTCTCATCTTTTTTATTTTTTTAACTTTTCAAATAAAACAAAAATGGTTTTAAAGCTTAAAAGTTACATTTTATTATAATAAGGTTATTAGCAACTTGAATTTTTTTTCTTCAAAGCAAGCTATAAACATTGTATTTACATCAGATAAATCGGAAAACTCGAAATGATAAGGTATCATTTAATTATCTAGTAAAATATATAACTTGAAATAAATAACTTGAATTTGTTTCGACTTTTTTTTTGAACCTAATGGATATACATTCATTTAGGATGTTGATTTTTGTTGTTGTTGATAAATTTCCTCTCATAAAATAAAAAAGAATTTACCTAAATTTTTGAGTAGCTAACAAAATTTAGAATAAAATATGAAGTTTTATAAAAAAAGAGAAAAAACTTAAATTTCGCTCTAATTTGTGTTATTCTTGAGCATTTAATGTGATGAAAATTAATATATTTTTTGAGTTCAAAAGCAAATATTTTTTTAAGCTTATAATAATCAATAAAGACCAATTTTTTGTACTTTATATAAATTCGATAGTCAAACTTGGAATTGAACTGTTATTAAAATACCATTAAGATAAAAATATTTTGAAATTTTTAAAAAAATTAATGACTTTGATCGTATTCCAAATTTTTGCGAATTCTCTATCGAGCTACAAAAATTAATTGATCAATCAATTAACTAAATGAAAAAACTAAAAGAAATTTTGATAAATTTTATCGATCAATTTTAAATTTTAATAATATAAAGGGTGATTGCTTCATAGCAACCGAAGTGTAGTACCTTTTCTTTATGGTCTCTCATTTAGTATGTTAGATAAAGTGTGAATTAAATAAAATAAGATCCCATCTTTAAGGAAAACTTGTAAAAATTCGTAAGTTGAAAAAGAGAGCGATCAGTATCAAGTGGTTAGAATTTTAATGAATTTTATTGTTTTTTTTTCTCTAAAAATTGAGATCTTTTTTCTCATCTGACATATTAGTCAAAATTTACAAAAAAAATTATCACAATAGCTTTTTGAAAAAGATTTAGAGGATACCTATATAAGTCGAAGCAACCTTACGGCTGAATTGTTGGAAAAACATAGTCTGTTTGTCAGTCATTAAAAGGTTTTTCGTCAATAAAAAGTTCAAAACTGTTTAAAAAATATCGTATTTACTCGAAATTAAGAATAATTCCAATTAATTTTTTATATTCGTAATTGATGAAATACTTTTTTATCCTTAATTCGAATCCTTTATTTGAGTAATTTAAAAAAAAATCATTCAATTATAAGAATTTATTTGATGATCATCAAATAAATACTAACTTATGAGGAATCGATCCCTCATTAGTAAGTAGTAAGTATATTCTTAATTTCGAGTAAATAAGGTAGAAAATTTCAATATTTTTACCGCAATATCCGTCAGGATTATATAAATTATTTTCTCTTCCTCAGTGATCATCACTTCATTATTTGACTTGAAAATTGAAAAAAAATCGACATAAAACTAAATTTAAACCATGCATTTAAACCAGAAATTATTTTTTTAATGAAAATTTTGAACAATTTTTTTATTTAAAGTATTGTTTTTTGCATTTTAAAAGTATAACCGAAAAAAATTCAAAACTCAGGGTAAATGCATGAGGAAAAAGCGATAGCGAATTATCGTCGCATTTTACAGGAGTAAGAACACGGGTACGAGTTTAATTCGGACAGACGGCATGATCTATCTTAACTTATCTAGCTTGTTCAGTTAACTCATCAGCACATCCTGTTTATCCATGTATAAAAGCGAAATTTTCGTTTTGTAACTGTTAGAAATTCGTTTTTGTACAACTCTGGTCATTCACAACTTCCATTTGTGAATGACCAATATTTTACCTAAATTTTGGCGTAATTTAAACTGGTAAAATTTCGATTTTTTTCGATAAATTTGAAATAACGAATTAAAATTCGAAGAACCGTTTATAAGATCGAAACCTTCCCGGTTAAAATTCAACCTACTTTAAAATCATGCATTTTTCAAGAAATTTATAAAATCAAGGTTTTGTCAATCCAAAGTTTCAACAGTATCTAAACTTTACGATTTTGAAGAAGTTTTATGGAATATGATACAATAGATTTTTCGATTTTAACTCAATACTTTATTTTGAAATTAAACCGTTAAAAATCCGAAATTTTACCGGATTAAATCAACCCCTAAATTTGGGTATAAAAACGAAGCTATCTCATGGTACAAATCTAAGAATAATAATACTTTTATACCATGTTATAACTATCAAGGTATCACGGTAAATAAGAGTCTATATTTTAACTTAAATAATTTTTCCATCATAAAAGCAAGTTAAACTAAAAATTTTTTCAAGTTAAACTATAAAATTTAGCCAGATGACGAAAAAAATCTAAAAATAATACTTAATGTTTTAGCGTTGAGGGTGAAAATCGTATATAATTAATTTGGAAAAATCTTTAAAATTAAATCGTTTTGTCATTAAAGAAAGTTTTCTAGTATGTTAAACCCTTTTGTTTTCTATTTATATATATGAATTTATTTTTGATTTAAGTATCTAGAATATTTAATATTTTCAATAATGACTTCAATGATTTTTAAACCATTTATTAGCATGGTTAAATGAATTTACCTAGATTATAATGCATATAAAAAAGGAAAATTCAGTCGGTATACTAAATTTGACTCTTCTTGATCCAAAAATTTCATTTCAAAAGCCAAGGTCGAAATTAAAAAAAATAAGAATTTGAACACATGTTGCAATTATGTTGAAATCTAGTGAAATTGAAATAATAATTTTTGGAAAAACTTTCAAAATTATCTTCTTATTTTACCTTATTTTTTTATTTAAAAGCCAATTTTTTTACTCTTTTTAAATCAAATTTATAGATTTTTAGTTTAGATAAAATCGATTAAAAATGACGACTGAAATCGAAGAATTATTGAAGCCTTTACGCTTAGCTGTAGCAGAGCAAGTAATTTACCATTTTAAATATAAAATTAAATATGGAATTAAATTTTAATTCTTTTCTTGATTTAAGGGAGAAATAGTTAAAAAACTTAAAGAATCAAAGGCTGCTGATATCGACATAACAAGAGCTGTAGCTGAGCTTAAAGCTAGGAAAAATGTTTTGGAAAATAAGGTCTATTTTTTTACTTGTAATTTTTAATATATAAAAAGAATGTAGAAAATTTTCTAAAAGATTGAGGAATTAATTCCAAAAGAAAGTAAAATAGATCGTGGAAAAGTCGAGGATTTACTCAAAAGACGTTTTTTCTATGATCAATCATTTGCTATCTATGGTGGTGTTAATGGTTTGTATGATTATGGTCCGATGGGTTGTGCTATGAAAGCTAATTTATTAAATGAATGGCGAAAATTTTTCATTCTAGAAGAACAAATGTTAGAAATCGATTGTTCTATGTTGACACCATCGCCAGTTCTTGTTGCATCTGGACACGTTGCACGTTTTTCTGATTTTATGGTCAAAGATTTAAAAACTGGTGAATGCTTTCGTGCTGATCACTTAATCGAGGCTCATTTGGAAAAATTATTACAAGATAAAAAATTAACTGATGATAAACGTGCAGAAATAGAAACCTATTTGAGACAAGTAGACAATATGAGCGCAAAAGATATGGAAGAAGTTATTGCTAAATACAACATGAAATCACCTATTACAAATAACGATCTAACCGAACCTGTTGCTTTTAATCTTATGTTCGCCACTTCGATTGGTCCAACTGGAACAATTAAAGGTTTCTTAAGACCAGAAACAGCCCAAGGTATGTTTGTTAACTTCAAACGCTTGTTAGAATTTAACCAAGGCAAATTACCTTTCGCTGCTGCTCAAATTGGTAATTCATTTAGAAATGAAATTTCACCAAGATCTGGCCTTTTGAGAGTAAGGTAAATGAGGTTTAAGTTTAACTCACATATTTAGTTAAATTTATTTAAACACGTTTCTTTTGAAGAGAGTTTACAATGAGTGAAATTGAACACTTTGTAGATCCATCTGATAAATCACACCCAAAATTTTCTAATGTTGAAAATGTTGAGGTTCTTTTATATTCAGCTGAAAATCAAGTTACAGGTCAACCGCCAAAAAGTGTCAAAATTGGAGAAGCTGTTAAAAGTGTAGGTCTTAAATTTAAAATAAAATTTGTAAAAATGTGATAATTTTAATTGTCATTTTTTTAAGGGCTTGATTAACAATGAGACATTAGGTTACTTTATAGCTAGAATTTATCTCTTTTTGACTCGTTGTGGTGTTCGTAAAGATAAACTCCGTTTTAGACAACACATGTCAAACGAGATGGCTCATTATGCTTGTGATTGTTGGGACGCTGAGTGCCACACAAGTTACGGATGGGTTGAATGCGTTGGTTGTGCTGATAGATCTTGTTATGATTTAACACAACATGCTCAACATTCTGGTGTAAAATTGGCTGCTGAAAAACAATTACCACATCCAAAAGTAATCGATGTTGTTGAGGTTCAACCAGATAAAGGAGCTATTGGTAAGTTATTCAAGCAAAATGCCAAAGTAATCACTTCATATTTGGAAAAATTGACACCTGAACAAGTTGGTGAATTAGAAAACAAAATAAAAGCTGCTGGAGAGTAAGTAGAATTGATTACTCTTAGATTAATTATTTTTAAATTTTTTTACAAATAAAGTAATGAGGTTGAACTCGAAGTCGATGGTCAAAAATTCAATTTAAAAGCTAATCTCTTAACTGTCAAACGTTATCAAAAAACTGTCTATGTTGAAGAAATCGTACCTTCTGTAATTGAACCATCTTTTGGTATTGGTCGTATCATGTATACAATTTGGGAACATAATTTTGTAGTTCGTGATGCTCAAAGAACTGTAATATTCAATTATTATTATATTATATAAATTTCCTATTTTTCATTCTGAATCAACTAAAGTATTTCTATTCTTATTAAACAATTTAAGCTAGAAAATACGGTATCTCGATCAAACATGCAAGACCTTATAAGTTTTAAAATCCGCCTATTTGTAAAACGCTTTTATGAGAAACAGAATTACATCTTAAATTCGAGTCTGCAATCTATATGCAATTTGCAAAGAAATGAAAAAATTGATTAAAGATAATTTACTTTAATGTAAAATCAAATCTAAATATTCATAAGCTAAAATTTGAAAATTTCAGATTAATTGTTTATGTAATTCCAGATAATCGAATTATATAAATAAAAATTAGGTCTGATCAATTTATATTTTGTCCATTTCAGTGATTTTACAGGCTAACTTTTAAGATGCAACTTCTTAAGTTACTTAAATTTACAAACTTTTACTTTGGTAAACTTTCGGAAATTTTAGAATGTTTTCCTTAAATATAAACAATTAGCTTTAAAACAGTGTTCGGTTCATGTTTGATCTGATTATCAAGTCATAAGGCTAATTAAGTTTTTTTCATTAAATCTTATATTTTCTTATATTTTTTAGTACTTGGCATTACCAGCAGTAATTGCTCCATACAAATGCTCAGTGTTGCCTTTAAGTACTAATGATGAATTCAAACCATTTATTAAAACCTTATGTAAGTTTGATAAAAAAAGAAAATAATAAAATAAAAAATTTTATTTATTTTTTTATTAAAGCATCATTGTTGACAAATGCGGGTATTTCTCACAAAGTTGATGACAGCTCTGGATCAATTGGTCGTCGTTATGCTAGAACCGATGAAATTGCTATTCCATTCGCTATAACTATTGATTTCGATTCATTAAAAGAGCCAAATACAGTTACTTTGAGAGAAAGAGATTCAATGCAACAAATAAGACTTGATTTGAATGAAGTAATTAAGGTAGTTGGAGATTTAGCTGATTTGAGAACATCATGGTCTGAAGTAATTACAAGATATCCACTTTTTGAACATCAAACATCTACTGGAAAAGATGAATAAAATAATTATTTTCCATTTTATATTTATTAAAAAAAACAATCATATTTTAATAAAATAGTTAATATAAAAAAAATTATTTATGTTTTATCTTATTCATTTTGGCTATTAAAGTATCAATTGAAATCAATCTAAGCTCTAAATATCTAAATCTTTGGCTTAGTTTCTCTTTATTTTTTAAAAAATTTTGAGCACTAACTGACTTGATTGATTCTGAAATAAAATTAAATCTAATTATTTTCTTCTTTTTTGATAATATGAAAATTGATTCTTTTGCTTATAAGATTAATTATTAGAGTCCTTTGAAATACAGTCAACTCTCTTTAACCCGAACATGATAATTTTTTTCAAATTGATGAATAATTCGGATTACCGAGGAATTTTTTTCACAAATATTATTCGGTTAATCGAAAGTCCTGAACTACCGGAGCTCAGATTAAAGGGGCTCAGACTGACTCAACTAGAGATGGAAGAATTAGACTGCTTAATCGAGTAGTCACAAATAACTTGTTATGACAAATTTGAACACTGAAAATTTTATGCAACTTAAAATCTATCGATAAAAATTAAGAAAATTTAGGATTTTAGGAATGACTCATTCTTCCACTACAACTTAATGAAAATTTATGTAAAAAGAAGTAAAAGAATTTTTTAAATTACTGTATTCTTTTGCTAATCAAAACCTAAGAACTTGAGTTGTGACCAATTTTTTGATTGAATTTTTGTAAAAATTACAAAATAGCTTAAATAATATGTGGAAAATGATGCAATTTTAGATTTTCTAATGAATTTTTTGAGAATCTAGTAAATAAAAGATATTTTGTTAATTTGGTAGATTAAAATCTGGAGACGAAAATTTATCTAGAATAAAGTACCGTATTTTAGTAGCCTTGGAAAATATTTAAAAGAAAGTCACTCACTTTTCTGTTCTTTTTGATTCATTTTTTAATCTGAATTTAATTTGGAATGAATGAAATTTCAAAAAGTTCAATTTAATTGAATTATATAAAATCGAAATGAAATTTAAATCTTCGGCGCCAATTATTTAAAAGCGTCGTCAATGGATACAAATTATTTGCATAATTTAATAAATTTTAGCTTCTAATCCAAGTAAAGTTTTTGAATAGATTCATAATTTCACCTTTTAAAAAAAATGTTCAGCTTTGGTTTTGACAACGACAAACCAAAAGAGGAAGAGAATGAGCCCGAATACAAATATGAAGAAACTGAATTCGAAAAAATCATTAGCAACATTAATTTAGTAGATTATTTAGGCTTTTTTGTTTTAATCTAATTACTAAAGATGATTATTTCTTGATTATAAAAGGATGACTTTATAAAATTAGATGAAAATGCTTCAAATGATTTAAACCCAGATATTATTTTTGGTGATCAATACGCAATTTTAAAGGTATTCAGATTTATTTTTTTAAAATTGTTTTTAAATAAATTTCTTTTAAAAAAATTTAGATTCTGAAAGAAAGTATCCATTCAAGAAACGATCTGATCGATAACGTTGAAAAAGACATTCTAGAAATTGATTTTAAAATCGATTATTACAAGTCTTTTCTTTTTGAAGATGGAAAACGCCAGTCTAAAATTAAGGAGAACAACTTCTTGCTTAAAAAAGGCTGTAAGTATTTTTTTAATAAAACTTTTGATTAATTAAGAACAAATATCTAAATTTAAATTAGCTGACTCAAATTTATCAAACAAAAGTTCTAATAAGAGTAAGTAGAATAAGAAATAACTAAAATACCTCTTTTTGTCATCCTTTTGTATCAATTTTAATAAAAAAAAACTTCTTGAATCTAACCCATACTGTTTTAGGTTTACTTCTTTACTTAAATAAAAATCTTGTTTTTTTAATCGAATTTTTTTAAAGTTTATTTGACTGAGACAGAAATTGAAGATAAAATTGAGAATAATGAAATGTTTTATCCAACAATGAAATCGGAAAAGAAAATTATTTCTTCGTCAACGTTGAAAAAATCCATGGAAAATTTCAACTATACAGGCTTTAGTGATCATGAATTAACAGAGTTACCTGGACGTGTTGAAGCACCTCAATTGTTAAATAATCTAAGCAACAAAATGGGTTTCAAAGTATTAATTTCAAGAAATTAAATTTTCAAAATAATATTTTTATTCTAAAAATTGTTAGAAAAGTTTTTTGAAATATTGGACTACAATAATTCGAACTGATGCGAGTATTGCAATACTACTAGACAGTTTTTGGTGGTTTTATTTAAAATTTTTCAAGGTAATGTTTGTTTTATTTTAAATTTAAGAGCAATTTTTTCTATTATAGAAGCTAAAATTTAATTAGATTTATAGTATATACAGTGATTCTTATATAAATGTAACGTCAACCGTAACCGTAACCATAGCTCAAACATCTTAAAATCGAAAATTAAGGCTAATTAAAGCGGGTTAAAGGGGGATGCACCATAAAGTCGAATCGGTCTTTAAATTGATTTTTACGTTATTCAGCGTCCATTTTTAGGCTAGAATGTGAAAAAAAAATTATACCTTAAACTACCCTGGGGACTTGTTCTCGGGTGCTAACAGCACTTTTTTTCATTATAATATGAATAAATTGAAAATACAAAAATTTAGATTTTCACCTCTCAAAAACTAATTACCAACTTTTATATAACAATTTGCCCAGCTAACTGGGTTTGACAATAATCAAAAGTCATTAAGACCCTTTTATCATATATCAATCGATTCAGTTCATCGAGTTCTACAAAAATCATATTTGATCTCATTCATTAGTTTTTTAAAAAAATTTTCATATGTTTTGTGAAATTTTATTTTATTTTATTTTTTTATTGTCAATTTATTCATATTATAGTGAAAAAAAGTGCTGTTAGCACCCGAGAACAAGTCCCCAGGGTAGTTTAAGGTATAATTTTTTTTTCACATTCTAGCCTAAAAATGGACGCTGAATAACGTAAAAATATTCTTTTACCGGAAAATTTATTTAAACACCGATTTGACTTTATGGTGCATCCGCTTTTACGGTTACGGTCAAAAGTTACGATTAACAGCTGACGTTACATTTATATTAGAACCGTTGTAAATCTAAAATTTTTATGAATTAAAAGAAAACTTGTATAAAGTTTTGAATAACTCATAATTTTAATAACTTTATAAACATTTAGTATTTTTTTAAGAAAGACACTACATTTCAGATAGATGCATACAAATTTTTTTGTAGAATATCAGAGAGCTTTGCTGCATTGCTTTTTAATATTGATCCAAGCATAAGAGATCGATTTTTCGGGGTAAGTTTAAAAAAATAGAGTATCGCTGCAAGAGATGAATCTCAAACTTTTTGACGTATTTAAAAGGCGTCGATTCATCTTTTTAAGAAATTGAATTACAGAAGCTTAACGGATTTAATTATTTTAGCACTACGCAATTTTTTTATCGCAAGCAATTTATTTGGCATTTTTCAACGTTTTTCCAGATTCAGTCTTACACTTTAACGATCAATTTAAAGAAGAAATATGTAATATAGTACATGAATGGGTCTTAGGATTACGACCAATACCAGAAAGTTATTTAAATTGGAATATAAATAACGAAATTAATGTTACTGGTGATACTAAAGTTTCATCTAATAATGAAAGTAAATAAACGAGTCACTCAATTTTTGTTTTTATAAAATTTTTAAAATACGAATTTTTGATTTTAAGTTTTAAGCAAAATAAGTAATTTAGAAAAGCTTTTAAACAGCTTAGGCGATAAAGAGCCAACTGTTAAGTTTAGTGAAGATCAAATAGAAAAAGGATATCGTCAAGATATTAGTTCAAGCAATGATTTTTCTAAAATGGTTGATAATTTTTACAAAAAAAATAACTATGAGTCTCATGCGGTAGGAGAAGGTTCAGTTATAGAAATGATCCCGTTTAATTTGAAAGGAAAAAGTGTCTTAATAAATCATTATTTGAATTTGCATAATTTAAATTCAGATAGTTCAGCAGGATTCAAGATGACACGAAGTGAAATCGTAAAAAACCCTCCGTAAAATTAAAATTTACATTTTAAAAAAAAATTGATTTGAATAAATAATTTTTTTTTGATTTTTTAAAGAAAAACTGCAACAACTTACCG
Organism: Brachionus calyciflorus; assembly: GCA_002922825.1. Taxonomy (NCBI): domain Eukaryota; kingdom Metazoa; phylum Rotifera; class Eurotatoria; order Ploima; family Brachionidae; genus Brachionus; species Brachionus calyciflorus. The sequence goes on from NTPY01000139.1 coordinate 902,555, forward strand.
CGATAAAATTTATGAAACCTTAGAACGAGCTAAAACATTAGATGATGCATTCAGAAAAACTACTCAGGAAAATCAGAATGAAATGAGAAAATTAGAAAAAGAACGCAAAAAAGCAGTTATTGAATTTTTGAGACTAAAACGATCAGTTTCTTCATCATCAATAAAAAACTCTTCTGATTCTAAATCAAAATTTAAAAAGAAATCGAATTCAACAGGTTCAATACCTATGGAACTTAATGAGGTTGATGAGAACAATTAACTTTTTTAATTTCTTCTTTTAATTAAAATAAAAAAAGTTATCCAATTATTTAAAAACATTTTCTACAATTTTAAACAAATTAAAACTTTAAATTTTTTTTTTAAAGCTCTATTTAATTTAATATATATGATTTTAAATTTTCGGATTTTTTCATTTTAGGATTTTAATTTTTTTAGTTTTAATTTAAAAAAAAAACATAAAATTAGATGATAAAACAGTCCCATTTATAAAATCAAAAACGACACTTCTAGTAACTTGATAAAAAATAAGACTACCGGAAAATCAAATAAATACTTACCGTAAGCCATTGCGAGATGGTGACATTTTTCATTTTTTACCCATTTTTTTGTTTGGTTGAAAAAAAATTGACCAATCAGAAAATTGAGTACAAACCGAAAATTCGGGTTTTCCTTAATAAATTATCTTACCTAATAAAAGTTGAATCTTGATTGATTGGAGTTGTTTTAAAGCCTTTTTGGCAATTCGATCTAGATTTCAAAATATTTTCAAGAATCTCAGGAATTTGCTTTAAATAATTTAGTTTTTCTTTTATTTGATAGGCGGACAAATGCCTTTGCCTGAAAAAAAATTCAAATTTTCTGAGCAGTCAAATAAGAAAATTTCAAAACTTTTAAAAAAAGTTGAAACAATTTTTAATTTTGTAAACAAAATAAAAATTTCAACAATTTATTTTAATTACAACTCAAATTACTGAAAAGTAATTAGGCTTAAATAATAATTTAGAAAATCAATCTTTATGCTTGCCACTTTTTTTTGGTAATAAATTTTTTTTAGTTTTTTATTTTAACAAAAACAAAGCCAAAGAATAAGAGAACCATGATGATGGTGATAAGTTAATAAATATTTTGAAGAAACAAAAAGGAGAAACAAAAAAAAAATTTTCTTAATTTTTATTATATTTTGTTTTTTGAACAAAAATAATTTTCTTGTTTTAAAATTGATATTTAAATTATTTCAAGCGTTACCTGTACAATTTTGGTAGACCAAGATTTCTAGTAATAAAAAAAAAAGAAATTCTCCACGTTTATTTATTTGTCAACGACGTTCTTGGTCCTCGAATTTCAATTTTCTTATTTTCTCATAAATTAAAACAGAAAATTTATTCAACTAAAGAAAACTTTTTTTCTAATTGAATAGCTTTCCACCTCTTGCATAATTCCATTCTAAATTTTTACTCACTCTTTCTTGTTTTTTTTTTCAAAATTAAAAGACAAAAATTTGAATATAAAAATTGGCAGTTAAAATTGATAGATTCGTTTATTTTAAAATAAAAATAAAAAAGAAGTAATTTAAAAAAAATTTATATATAATAAAAATGGGTAGTGATATGAGCAGACCTCGTCAAAGACGAAATGCTTCCGCAGATGCGTTAGTAATTTTTAACTCTAAATTCAAGGACATTTTTTAAAATTTGATCTTTTAAGGTTCAGGGAAAGAGGCCTTAAAAATATGGTATGTCGAGAAGTTGATTATGATTGTGTTGATTTGAATAGACGAGCTCGTCGACCTTGTTTTTCTTCGCAAGTCGATACTGTTCGTCGCCTGCCCCCAGTTGATCCATGTATTGATCCTTGTCGAGTAAGTCGATGCAGCACTCCGAATCCTTGTATTCCTATTCAACCAAATCCATGTGTTAATAATTATGTAGATTTACCAGCTGAAGCTAACAAATATTATAGACCAACGCGATACCAAACCCTTAGACCTGGTTATTACAAAGAAGATGATTATTATCCAGATCCAAGGCAACTAAGTGTTAAAAAATCATATGCTCCATACATGTACGATGATTGTGATAGAATTTCAACCAAATTACCAGTTGATTGTGAAATAATACCTGCTGAAAAAATTTATGAAATTCGCAAAGAAAAAGTTTTAATTAAAACTGATAGATCCCAAAGTCCTCCGAGAATAAGAAGTAAAAGTACAGATAGGTACTTAGAAGTACCTAGATCAGTTCGGATTTTAAATACTGAATCTTATCGTCCAGCTGAAAAAGTATATCCAGTAAGCCAGGAATCAGATAATGTAAGATCTCGTCTTAGATCTCGTTCAGGCTATATTGAAGAAACCCATGTAAGATCAGAATCAACAGAAAGAAAAATAATTGATTCCTCTAAATTAAATTCTAATCAGAATACAAACAAATCACAGTTATGTTTAAATAATGAAATCATTTATGTACCAATGGTTCGTGAAGAATTTATTAAGAGGGAATCCCAAAAGTTAATCTCAGAATCAGGTACTGGCTCTTATTTAAATCGATTCTAACTTTAGAGTAGTTATTAATAATAGATGTAGATTTTTTTTTTTAATATTTTATTTTTTTTTCATATTAGTTTAGTTTTTAAGTAGAATTATTTTTTTAAAAATTTTATTCAACAAAAAAAATTCATTCAGATCAAGGCGAAGCAGAATATCGTAGACGACCAAATAAAATAATAATTAGAGAATATGAACAACCAAATCTAAGGTCTATTTTAAAGACAAATAATGAATCGAACGGCTTAAATACTGACATAAATGAGGCTCTTTTGGAAAAGCTTATAATTGATGAAAGCAAACAAGGTAAAAGTGAGAATAGAATGTCAACTCAAAGTGACTCAAAATCGAATGGTTATGCAAATTTAAAATATGGTATTGGTAAAGATGGAAGCTTGCTTTACACTTATGAATAAGAATTTTATTTTTTTAAATATTTTAAAAAAAGAAAATTTAAGATTTAAAATCAAAATTTTCTTTTCTTTTTTTTTTTGATATTTTTTTGTTCCAAAAAATAATATTTGGTAAATATTTTTTTGTTTTATTCCAATAAAAATCCAAATTTAAAAGTTTGCTTTTCCCACATCAAGCATTTTAAATTATTTGATAAAAACTATTTTTTAAGATTCAAAACAAATATTTGAATTGAAAAAAAACAACCTAAAAAATGTCTTAATTACCTTCTAAATTACTGTCAATGCTTTTCAGTATTTTTTTTTTCTAACTCAAACATCAAATAGAAAAATTAATTCATTATTTACTGACAGAAATGCTTCATTAGCTTTTTATTTAAAAAATAGAAAAACAATTTTATTAAAAAGGCCTCTTTTAGTTGTAAATTTCTAAAAATCAAAATAAATTTTAACTTTCTTTCCAAATTTTTCACATTTTTTTTTACGATTTCGGACCCTAAGAAAAAAAAAGAATTTTTTTCATTTCTGATTGAAAAACATTTACCGTAAAGCTTTGTTTATAGCCCCGAGGCTGTACTATTTTTTTATGATCCCTCACCCCTTTTAAACTCAAGTATAACCCCATACTTTTTTCAATTAAATTTCAAATTAGCCCCGGGTTAAAAAATAAAAAAAATCTAATAAATTGTACTTTTTTCTTTAAATTTTTGCATTAACCCTGGGTATTTATTTTCAAGGTTTTCATAAAGCCCCATAAGGGATTAAATAACGTAAATACTTGCATATCAGGCTATATTACATTTTTTATCAATTTTGAACAACCCCATCCCATTTTAAATTAATTTTTTACTTAACCTCTGTGATAAAAAAATTTTTGATAAAATTATTTACTACGTTCTTCCCAGTAACTTCGCACATATAGCCCCAGTCATTTTTTGAATATAGTCCCTGGTAGTGTTGCAGCGATTATGGATTTTTTATGATCGCCGATCTTCGATTTTTTTTACGTTAGCTCGATTAATCGACGATTTTATCGCCCGAAAAACGAAACTTTAACTCTTGGATTCATGAATGATCTAAAGTTTTTTGGCAGTGTGAATTTTTGTTACAAAATTTTCACAGAAAATAGCGCTAAAATTTCTGAATTTTAAAATTACCGTCAATCTTAATTGATCACGATTTGATTGAACTTTTTGATCGATCGATTTCGAATTTAAAAACCGTGATAGATTAATCGATATATAGGCATTCAAATTCTTAAATTGATGAAATTGGTAATAGACAATGGGTTTTTGACTAGGCATCATAATATACAACCCAAGTTTTAAAAAATTTTAATTCTTAGTGATAGTATTGTTAAAGGTCAACCTATTGCTCATCATATGTTTAAGAACATATTTTAAACCACGTGAAAAACAATAGCTAAAAAATCCTGCAAAAATTGCGCTTCTAACGCAAGTGTAATACTCTTTCATGATTCATATCAAAAAAAGTCTCATTATTTTAAAAAATTCACTGTTTAAATTATTTTATTAAAAAATCTTTTTTTAAATCAATAACTAAGAATTAATAAATAACAAAAACTGGCATGGTCGCTTTACAAATATTCTTTAAAAAATTGTCATTTAATTCAAAAAAAAAATTTACAAACTTGAATATATTTTGAAAAAAAAAAATAATTGGCACAAATTGAATTGAGCATTCTTTGCAACAAAAACTAAAATTCTCTTTAACAACAATAAAAAAAATTTATTGAGTCACACTGTCAAACTTCCCTTTAGAAAAAAAAATAAAATAATTTTATCATCATTGGAGTTTTTAATATAAGCCAAAAAATTACGTTGAATCTAAAGTTGTGTGTAAAAGATTGACCAAAACCATTCGATGATGATTATCTAAATTATAATTGTTTACCAAATTGACTTGAGCTGAATCGACAGTTGAATCATAATTACTATTTGAATTTAAATTATTACAAATAAATTGTTCGGATCTTAAGCGAATGGCTTCATTTTTTATATTAGTCGGTCTTATACGTATTAAAGGTTTTCTAATTGTTATTCTATTTCCATTATCATTTCGAAAATTTTCATTTTCCATTTTATTTAAATCTAAGTTTTCAAAATTTGCCTTAATCATCTTGATATTTTCACTCGTTGGTTGTTTAATACGAAAATTAGGAATTTTTTTGAAAATAAAATTATTTTCTGGTATATTATCGTGTTCAGTTATTTGATCAGCAGTTATTGTTTTAGTATTATCATCGTCCTCTTCATCATTTTCAATCAAATCTTCATCTTCATAAAAGTCCTCATCTTGAGGTTTAAAATGATTTTTAATTGTTTCACTGTATTTCGAGCAATTAGATGAGCTTGAAGATGACATTGATAAATTAGAGTAAATTGGATCATTGGATGATGAAGAATAGGACGATGATGTTGGACTTGATGGCGATGCATTTTTTACATTTTCGATAATTTTAATTGGTGAATTTTTAGTTATAGACTCTTGTGAAAAACTAATTTGATTATTATCACAATTACTAACACCACTATCCGTGCTTAAAATTGTTGATGTACTTTCGGCAAAAAAGTTAAGCTTAGTTTGAGCTATTAGAGATGGTTTCATATTACCCGGTCGATCATTTAACGAATTACGTTTAGTAATTGAATTTTTATCAATTATTTCATTACAGTGTTGATTAGGATCTGTCATATTGCGTCTAGGTCGATCTAAACGACCACCAAAAATTCGAGTTCCATTACCAAATTGATTTTTATAAAGCTTTTTCTGTACAACGGGAGACTTGACAACATTTTCTGTTGTAACTGTCGATTCTAATTGAATATTTTCAGTGAGAGTTGCACTTGAGTCACGTCTCTCTGTGTCCAAATCGGATTTTTCTGAAGAATTCGATTCATTTGATTCAATTGATATACTTCTATTTGTTAAGTCTAAACTTTCTTTTTGTATATTCTCTGAATTAAAGCTACTCGAAGGACTAATTTTTTCTGTATAATTAATTTCATTAAATCTTTGTTTTTCAGCTAAATATTTCTGCTTGGCCAATTCTAAAAATTCAATCCATTTTTTCGACTGATTTGATATAAACATGTAAACAGAGTCGGGTACATTGTAATCGTTTAATGATATACAAACGAAAGCTTTGTCTGTTTGAGTTAGTTCTTTTATGATCATACGATGCGTAGAAACTGGCGGCTTTATAATCTTGTATTTTTTAGTCTTTTTTAATTGAGTAATTAATAACATGTCTGTAAATAGAAAACAGTGTACATCTACGGATTTTGGTATGTCTTTTAAACGAAGTGGACCTTGGTGTATAAGCTCTCTAATTGATGATTTAGAGCAACCTGGTAGCGGTGCTTTTATATCGAATTTTTTGAATTCGCTTAATATTTCGGTTATTTCTTCGTTTTGTCCTTGAATACCTTCGTATTTTTCTATCGATTCCGATATGTCATTAAATTGGGCAATATAGCCTAGTTTCATGTTTATAGAATTAGGCAACGAATTCACTATTTCCTTCTATTTAACAAATAAAATAGCCTTAAAATTAAATTAAATTTTCTTTTTTAATTTAAGACTTACAATAAGTGAAAATTGTTCTCGTTTTGCCTCATCGTCAGTGTATTGACTTATATTTTCAATTAGAATATGATATCTAGTGATGCGTTGTACTGGCATAATCATATATTCGGAAAATTTCAAACGTCCTGACAGCGGATGATTTTCAGCCCACTTTAGAATTAACAAAAAATTAATTTTAGCCTAAAATATTGATATTTCAAAATTGACAATTTACAAATCAGCTTTTAAAAGCTTTAATTATTATTTACCTTGCTTATAAGGGACCCTCTAAATTAGTCTTTTTTTTAGACGAAGGGAAATCAGAAAATTTTAATAACACAATTCACCCTATGCTATAAGAGGAATATCAAATAAAAAAATCAAATTTATAGTTTATTATTTGGTCTTCTAAAGTAGTGATTTTTTGTCGCATATAAGTAAGACTTCATTTTTGTTTTAATCGATTTTGTCCATTTAATTTTTTTTTAAATTACAGATCGAAAACAAAAGAAATTATGGCTATTAAATTGCTTTAACAAATTATATCTTAATGATTGAAAATTCAAAATGCTACATAATCTACTCTTGCTAGATTATGTAGTATTAAAATCCTGGAATTCGGTTTTGGCAAAAAAATCTAATCAAAATATGTAATTTAGAGAAATTCAAACATATTCAGGTAATAAATTGTTTTTCAAAAAATTAAAATTGATGTCCTTAAGCAACTAACACTTTTAAATTACTTAAAGACTAAAAACGTTATGTTTGGACAAAATTTATTCTAGATATATTTAATATTTTAGTTTTTCCTAGAAAGTGTAAATTTAAATTATGTAAAGTAATTTTCGGAGCTTTTAAAATGATTAATTAAATTTCTTGGCAAATTGTGTTTTTGGATGTCAAATAAACCAAATTATACTTACAGTTATGAGCTTAGCAAGATTTTCATTTTCATTTGTTTTCTTTTTAAAATAATCATTTATATTATTTTGTTCTAAACAATACTCTTCATAGGGTTTAAACAAATTTTTAAACTTAAATATTTAAAAATAAAAAAAAAAAAATCTTAAATAATTTCAATTCATAAATTTAATTATGTTAAAATTTACGTCAGAAAATGTGTGTATCAAAAATTGTGGATCAATAACTAAACTTAATGAAGTACCATTTATTAAATTATTTAAAGTGGGATATAAATATTGTTGCCATAATGTAACATTACAATTATAAACTTCAGTTATATTAAAAAATAATTTTTTGATTTCAATATCCTTGAATAGTTCACTTGTTTGTTCGTTTATTTTAAGATTAATTAAGCAGTTAAGGAAGACGTCAATAACTATTTTAATTGATTTAATGAGCGAACATTCAGTAACAAATAATTCCCATATTGCCATTTGCTGTTTTGCTTTTTTTATTGGCAATGACTACCATAAATAAAATTAACAAAATAATATTAAATTTTTTTTTGAAGTTTAAAGTACCTGGGCAAAAGACTCTCCTACAAATTTGTTCCAATCGGACTCAATATCCAAAGTTCGCAAATCAAAAGGTTTAATGGTTAACTCATCGGGTAGTTTTGGTAAATCCTTAGTGTATAAATTAAGAAGATCATTTAAAGGATTAGCCATTTCGGGTAATTTTGAATTGCTATAACTAGCAAAAATGCTTGCTATTTGACCCACACGCTTGAAATGCCGCGTCCCTCTTCCAATACGTTCACTTCCATTTGAACTTGTTGTAGAATTAACCGGATTATTAGAAACAAAACTTGTATAATTCGACTGCATTGAGGACGTAATTGATGCAGATGAACTGTTTTTTAAAGGTGAATGAACCGTTTGATTAGTAGAAGAATTATAGTCGTTCATTACAGCAATGCAACTGTTTCTTTTTTGCTTATTCTTAAAAGAATAAATTTTTAATTTTCATAAAAATTTTACTTGCATAAAGGTTTAAAATTTAAAAAAAAAATTAAACTAAAGGTAAAATGTATTTTAAAAACAAAATTTTCTGATTCATTGTTGGAACTCTTTTGGAAAACTCTTTTTTTTTTGTTTCTTTTTTTTTCTCTATTGTAAAAAAGTTCTATTTAAATTTGTTATATTTTCAACAACTTTTTTAATTTCAAAAAAAAAAAATTTTCAAGTTATTGAAAACATAGTTGCAGTTTCAATTTAGTTGAGTCAATAAATTCTCTTTTTCTTTTTGTTTGAAGTTCTTTACTTAAGATAAATATTGTTGTCAAGTCTGAAACTTAGAAAAAAAAAATAAAAAAGATAAAGACTTTTTTGTTAAGCGATTCTAAATAAAAACTGTCAAAATTCTTATGAAATTAAAATTAATTTGAAAAAAGTGGTTTAGGTTAACCGAGTGCTAAATTTAATTTAATTTTTTTTTTCTAAATTAAAAGTTTTTCTAAAGCTCAAGATTTTAAGATTAAAAAAATTACATTTTTATAACTTTTGGTACCAAAATAATTTTGCCAATTTATTGATGAAAATGTGGGGGTTGTTGTTAAATTCGACTTTTCGCCTTCTATTTCTTCATTTGCTAAGTATATATGTGACAACTTCCTATTTTCTGAAAAAGTGTTTTTATCTTATTTTTTTATTAAAATAAATTAGTTAAAAAGAAAATTTCTAAATTTGAAATTAAATTTTACTTTTTAAATATAATTCAGTTCCTATATACTCATCACAAGGCTTATTGAGATCAACAGAATTTTTATTCATTTCACTTGTATCTGATGTTTGATAAAAGTCATAGTCATCCATGTTTATATTTGATTCACTAAAAACCGGCTTCAATATATCTCTTCAAAATAAAACAAAATTAAATTTTATAATAACAATACTTTTTTTTTTGAAATTTTTTTATTAGGTTGTTTAAAATTTAAATAGAAATTATCGATTCAATATAATCTATTACTGAATGGAATCTATTACTGAAAAAAAATTACTGCGGAATAATTTACTG
>NTPY01000752.1:0-14034 GCA_002922825.1 Brachionus calyciflorus
CTTTTTTTAATTTAAAAAAAAAACATTTATAAATAATTTTACATTTGATATGGTACAAAAACTAGGTAAATTTAATAAAAAAAAAGTTAAATAAAAAAAATCAAAATTTTTGAGGGTTATTTTTTACTCGATATTTTTGTAACTAATTTTTTTTAGTTTTATTAAATCGGAAAATAAAAATTTACTTAATATACTATTTTTTCTTAAATTAGGCTCCCGTTAGTGGAAAAATACGACGTTGCGACGCTTTTTGATGCGTAATAAACACCACGTTTTGCGTATCCGTAAAATGATTGATATTACGCCGCGTATATACGCGTAACAGCGCGTTGTTGTTCTTTAAATAAGTTGAAAAGTTTTTAGTAAACTAGGGTTTATGATTTGGGAAACCTTGTTAAAGACATCTGGAAATTTAAACTCAAATAACTACGGCATGTCAAAAGTAAATATTTTTTTAATGCATTAGATTCACAAAATACATCAATCATGGGAACTTAAGTTATTTGATTTTTATTTTATGGAGAATCAAGTGGGGTGTATATTTTATCTTGATTTGGCTTTAGGGGCATTTCTATAGTGTATCAATAATTTAATTGTTTTAAAGCTACTTTGCATTTCTGAAATAAGTTGACAACTTTTGTAACAAATCTTAAAAAGGGTTTTAAGCATGGACAATGTCTTAAGACGTCTTAAACAACTCTTAAGCAAGTATTAATAAAACAGAAGTATCTAATACAAAGGGTTTTTTGAAGAAATATTATCGAAACCACACATTTTCGATATTGTACATCAAATAAAGTAAGGTTCAAGAAATGCAAAACGTCCACACTATCTGCAGATTTGGTTTTCGACCTCAAAATCGTAATCTACACATATGAAAACCTTGGAAAGTTGAATTTTTTTTTTTTGACCCTAGAGGTCCAAAGTTTCTGAATTTTTGAAAAATATACGTAATTCAAAAGCAAAAATAGCTACAATTTATACATATGATATATTAAAATTACCTATTTTCTGAAAGAGCACAAAAATCTTTACCAGAAAATTAAGTTATTTTGTAGAAAAAAAAAAATTTAAAGAGGTAAAAAAGCAAAAAAATTCATATTTTTCAGTATTTTTGTATCTAGTAAGTGGGAACCCCAATGACCCATATTGAACTATATATTTTCTGAAACCAGAAAAAATTGTGTGTTTTAGTTTTTTCAATTTTTGATTTATAAGGATTGTAAAAATGACGAAAAAACAAATTTTTGACAAAAAGACAAAAGCTACGTTATTTCAACCTATTTAAATTTTTTTACAAGTAATGTTTTTTAAATGCAAAGAAAAAAAATTGCATGCGAACCATATTTTTTACCGAGAAATTCCGGATTAATTATTGATTTAAAGATAGATAATAAATTAATAAATCATTTACATCAGCTAGTTTTAACAATTTCTAATAATAAAATTTTAGCATTTCTTTTCAGCAATTCTCTTCGCATTTATTTTTTCCGGAGTACAAAAAACCATCTAATCTTAGTTCATTTTTAAGTCATTAAATCAATTCTTTATTTTGCACCAGAATACTAAAAGATCTTTTAGTGGTAGTAGTAAGGATTAAAAATTGATTAAAAACTCAGTTTATAAAAAATATGGTTCATGGAATTTTTTACCGATAATATATAATATATCCAATAATACTGATTATTTTAAAAATGACACCATTTGACGTTTTTTTTAAATAAAAATATAATTTTGCTTAAGGACGCAAGAAAGATTTTGTAAAAGGACGCAATTTTACGTTAAATTTTTTTCTTTCGAGAAAGGAAAGGAAAAGAAGTATTTCTTGTTCCATCGAGTTCCTTTGCTAACTGCTTAGACGTTCCTAATTAATAGATAATTGTATTAAGTAAATTGAGAAAAATATTAAATCATATATTTAATTAGAAATGGATAAAAAAAATTAAATTGTAGCCATGTTAAAAATTTTTGTCAATTCTCTTTTCATATTATTTTGATCAACAAAAAATCGCACTGCAAAGCACTTTAAAATACTTTTGCTAACAAAATATATTGTAACTAAATGAAGCAAAATTTGCTGCACCTGGTATTAAAGTCAGCAAAAAGTTGTGCAATTTATCAAAGATTTAGCTTGCGAAGCATTACTTACGGAACTAGGTATATTTATTTATTTACCGGTCTATCCTTAGTTGGCTTTTAGGCTAACCGCGGTAAACATTTTTACTAGGTGAAGCTCATGGAAATTTAGAAACATAAGTATCCAGAGAAAATTTTTCTTATAACTGTCAAAAGCAGGGTCATTTCGCAAAGAATTTTTCCCAAAAGAACAATAAAAAGAGACCGGAAACTAAAAATAGAAATTTAAACTAGAACGCACTGTTGAAGAGAGGACCTATCCAGTGCTTTATAATGAAAATTCAAACCCTCAAAATAATTCAGCTACTTTTGTTAATATAAGTATTAATGGTATTAAAGTGGAACAAATGATTAATGATATGACTAAAAATGGCATTAATTTCAAAAAAAGCCTCATAAATCGTTATATCATTTTGAAGTAATTTCATTCCGACTGTGTAACGCGGGAGCTGAGTTCCAAAGAAACATTATTATAGCTGTTTTACCTAATATTCTAGTTTACATCGATGATATTTTAGTTTTCAGCGAAAATTTTGAATATCATCTGATTAATTTGGAACAATTATTCATTAAGATTCCCGACGGTATTAAGCAAGATGAAGATAATATAAAAGTAATTAAAAACTATCGCATTAGATAATTTAGCGGACAAAAATTCGAAAAAAAAATATTATAATTAGTTACGTTCAAAAGGTGGCGTCCTAATTCTAAACATCTAAATTTAAATTCCTAATTTTAAACAGCTTAAAAAAAAATAGTTCTAAATTAAGGCATCCTAAAAATTGAGTTCTAAAAATAAATAACAATAAAATAAATTTAAACGGTCTAAATTTCAACTAGTCCTATATAAAGCTTTCCTAAAATAAAACTTTTCTAAATTTGAATAATCATTTTATTTACAAAAAAAAAGATTAAATAAATTACAATTTTTATTTACATATGATATACAAAAAGTTAATTAGAGTCTTTCAATTTATTAAACTAAATTGGGAAAAAAATTCACTAATTGATATGTTTTTTTCTTTTAAATCTTTTATTAGATATGAGTACTGAATCTCTTTGTTAATAACTTTTGTTTTCCTTGTTCTTAATGGCTCGCGTCTAAATTTAATGGATTCATAATCAACTGAAGCATTAGATTCTAGCGTCTTAAAAAGTTTTACAAGCTTATAAATATTTGGATGAGTAGCTCCTAAATGTCTAGTAATTTTGCTATGGAAGCCTTCTAGATGGTTATTTGTTTTTGGACCAACAGTCTCCGAATGGTTCCATACGTCGACGGGATAATTGCTACTCATCCAAGTTGAAACATAATAATCATATATACAATTAGCCTCTACAGGTAAAGACTCTTCAATATCTTTCATTGCCTCACTTAATCGATTCAACGGGATTAAAGACATTGCAAAGAGTTTGTCGATCCATAATTTGAATGTTCTATCAGACTGGAGTCTAATTTTGAAACCTGAATTGTTACATTTGTGAGTTATACACTGTGTGTAGTGAAACCAGCAACCAGCAACTCGAATATGTGGAAAAGTGTATTCAAAGGCTTTGATCATAGCTTTCTCAAAATCAGTTGTCCAAAAATTTTTTGTAAGATTCGAAATTCTTTTTTTTCATCAGACCATAGACACACACCAACATCGTGTTACGAAACCATCCATGAATACAAAATAATTGATAATAAATACTCGTACACGATGAGAAAGTTGCATCAGCATACCACCAGTCACATGAAGCCAAAATATCTAATCCAACATCTGAGCTATAGCACACCAATCTATCATCATCTTTGCTATCAAATAGTAAAAATCTCTTATTGTCATTTGTTAAAACATACTCATCTTCTAGAACCAGTTCGTCAGTTGATGTTGGTAATTTAGGTCTATTTTTTCCACGGATGTAATAAAGTTGGCTTTTAACTGATTTATATAATGGAAATCTGACTGCTATTATATTAGGGGGAACAACTTTAGTTAGTTCTGCTCGCGTGTTCTCATATAATTGGAATATCGGCATAACTGAATTAAACACTTGAAATTTTAGATTTCCAAGTGCTTTAGCTATTTCAATTTCAAATTCTTCCAACTTTGGATGAGTGTGTTCCTTTATTGTACTTTCTCTTAATATTGTATTTTTTATATCACAAATTGTTACACTTCCAAAGCAACCATCTACCATACAAATATAATAAACACTATTTAAATTTTTCCTGCAAAATGTAAATATTGATCCATTTCGAATTAAGTTTTTACTCTTGAAAGTGAAATAAGTATCATCGGTTTTACAATAACCGTTTTCGAAAAAATCGAAATTATTATCTAGAACGGATTCACTGGTCCAACTATCAGATGAGCATGAATCAATATCTTCCTAAAAACGTTGTGAAGAACAAAAATCTTCAAGAGACATTGAATTCATGTTTAAATTCATTTTAAAAAGAAAATAAATTGCAAGCTTCTAACCAAAATAAATTGAATGTATTTATGTGTTTGGATTTGAGTGTTTGGATTTATGTGTTTAAAAAAAGGACCGTTGAAATTTAAGTGTTGTAAACTTGAAGTGAATGAAATTAAAACTTTTTTTTTAGTCTAAATTTAGACGAAAAGTATTTGTTTAAATTTAAGACCGTTTTATTTTGGAAGTTTAAATTAAGATGTTGAAATTTAAGTGTTTATATTTAGGATAGAATCGTTCAAAATTTTCAATAAAGTTTTTATCTGCTTAAAAAAAGTAAGAAAAACAAACAGAAAAAAAAGAAATCCATTTTTTGTAATTAAGGTTTGTCATTTTATTGCAATTTCTTGCATATACACTTTTTTTTTTATTATATTTAAAAGGGTCAAAGATGCATCTGTCTCTTAGTCCCATGTGTCTAAGACACGAAATCCATTTATTCAATCAGTATTTTGTTTAAAAAGAAAAGTCCAGCCCTAAATAAATTATAATAAATTAAATTTTTTTTATGTCCAAAATACTAAAGAAATATTTTCTAATGGTATACCAAAGAATGTTAAAGAAGTGAATAGATTCTTATGAATTACATCTCACTACAGGAAATTTATTCAGATTTAAGTACAATTGCTGAACCCATAAATAAACTTTTAAAGAAAGGTTCACTTTATTTGGACAGAAGAACGTGACTAAAGTTTCAAAAAACTAATCGATAGATTGATCAATTTACCTTTATAAGCATATACTGATTTTACAAAGCAATTTTACCTTTCCAGTAATAGAGGTAGAATATTTAGCCATAGAATCGACAGTTGAACAATTTAGAGTATACTTGTATGGCAGACAGTTCACTATTTTTTCCGATCATAATCCATTCGCATATCCCGAAAATACGAAAATTAAGTCTACTAGAATTCAAAAACGGAGACTTCAACTGGCAGAATTTGACAAAGAAATTATTTACAGAAGAGGATTAGATAATGCCAATGCTGATGCTCTATCCAGAATTAAACGTGAACCTTTCTAAAATAGCCGAAGAATAAAGGAAAGACGAAAAGTTGAAAAAAAGTTTGGGAAAAAAACAAATCTAAACAGATACATTATAAAAAACAATTTTCTCGACAAGAAATACCTAGCAAAAGTGTAAACTCAAAAAGTTTGGAGAAACAGGTGTGAAGGAATTGTTACGATGACATTAGTGCTAGTCATTTAGGATTCAAGCGAACTAATTACAAATTATTTATGGCATCACATGCTTAAAAAAATTTAAAACGTCCGAACAAATAAAGAATTACAATCAACCTTATGCTAATATTTACTTACTTCTTAAAGTTATGAAAGTCGCTATGAACGAAAGCTTACTCAATAAGTTTTAACTAATGTGATTCTTTCTAACATATTAAGTTAAGGGATGTCCCATAAAACATTCCCTTTCTTATTTTTTCAATTACAATCTCAATATTTTTACTTTTGATACCTTTTTTTATTAAAAAGGACTCTATAAACAGATGCTTTAAAGCCTCCAATTGCATATAAATCAACCATCACAGTTTTTCCCCTTTAAATACTCGACCCTGATATCTCTCCTCATTATTGGCGACCATTATCTCATATCTCAAATAGGGTTACATGTAAATATATTGTAATGAGGACTGAGTTCTCATGAGAATATGGTAAGGAGAATCTCATATGAGATTTCGACATGAAAAAAAGATCAATTTATAAATAATTCTTTACATAATCTACAATATCATCAGCATAAGCTGGTGCTTTCTCTAGATTCTAAGCTATGGATGTTAGAATCTCTATTTTTTTTTTTACTATTACCAAGAAAATTTTAATTGTATGGAAGATTTCCTAATACAGATTATTTGGGTGTTAATTTTGACTTTTTTGACTAGGATATTCAGAATTGTTCGCTGCTCTATTTACATGATTTGCGAATCACAATTTTCCTAGCGTTTTGATGATCATTGCCACTTATTTAAAACTTAATTTGGTACAATAAATTTCAATTATCTCAACTGCAAATTTTGTGCATAATAACAAAATTTATTTTTTCGAAGAGAGAAAAGCTAAGAAACGTCGGATTTAATTTAACTAACTATCATTCAACAATGTTTTTAAATGATAGTTCTTTAAATTAAATCCCAGCGTCCGAAACAAAGACAACACTGAACTGAAACAAGATCGACCCAAAACCAACACAAAATCATTTTAAATTTTTCTGTTTCGGTTTGGTTTTGTTTCTGCTTTGGTTTTGTTTTGTGTTTGTTCTGTATAAACAGTGTTTAAACAGATCATTAACTTTGTTTTGGATTGTACTTTAAGTTTTAGTTTAAAACTAAAAAGACAAAGCTTTCTCCTTAAAAATTCTAAAGATCTTACAAAATATTTTTTCATTTTAAGTCGAATGCTAACATTTCTCATTTGAATAAACAAAAAATTTGAATATGGTTTGAATTTACCGAAAAATTATATTGATTGTGACTAATTATAAGTGTAAAAATAAAAAGTGATAGAAGCTTAAACAATCTCGCAAACATTATACAAAAGTCATTTCAATGTAAAAATCGGTCCTGTATACCTTTATAACTGTACCTATTTTATCACGCGTGATAAAATTATATTTTTGAAAATTCAAAAAATATAACGAAAATAAAATTCGTGACAAAAGTATACTTTTATTAATTGATAAATAAGTTCAAAATATTAAATGATTAATGTGTTCAGAATATAAATTGATAAATAGGTTCAAATTTATAAGAAAATATAATTTATAAGTCTTCGGAACTTGACTCTGAAACTGAATCCGATACTTCACTTACACTGGACTCTTGAGTTTTACCTGACTTTGCCTTAACCGCATTTCTCGAATAATTGATCCGCCTTATCAAGGGGTACAAGGGCCAAACAACAAATCGATCTAAACCATTTAGCAAGAATTTCATTTAATTGATATTCGGACTTTAATCCAACATTATTTATTTTTTTCATCATACTTTGACAAAGATGAAATAAACAGCCTTTACTTTGCATATTTTCGAAGTTTTTCTTGAAAGCATTAATAGATGCAAACTCATGGTCGGTCATTATATATTGAGGATTAATTACCAAATTGTGAATTTTAGCTTCTTTTTTAATAGCCTTAAATACAACATCATACTCTTTTTCCCTTCGATGGTTCATAAAAGCATAACAACATCGAATCATGAAATTATTTATGTATGCATGGATGATGAATAATTGATAAAAAAACTTTGCAGCACTTTTGAATGTACCATCGGCGTATCAGTGGGTAGCTTTTGAAATGGCTTCCAATTGAGTAGGTGAACAAAAAACAAGAATTTTATTTTCGCTTTTGCTCAAAATAAGGAATTTTTCATCTTTGTTATTAAGAGTATACGGTTCAACTAAATTTAACTCTTTTAAGCTTTTTGGCTAATTGGGTCTTCCTCTTTTTTTTCGTTTTTCAAGAGTCGGTTTAAAAGAGTTAAGACTAGGGAAAACCTTGGCAAGTTCGGCATAGTAAGCATTTGAGTTTTTAGCTATTTTTGATTGCTCATCTTGAAAAATTTGCCTTGCACTTAAGTTTGGTTTGGACTCGCATCTTACTTTACAATTAGTTTTAAACTGTTTGCTTGTTTGGTCAATTTCGGTGAAAACATTGTGATTCCATACAAGTTCGTGGGGCGCAAAATGTTGAATTTCATCGTCTTTTATTTTCACTGTAATAGAACCATGACACTTAGTATTTTTACACAGCCAGTTGATCGAGTTCTTATTAATTCGATGTCTTTAAACAAAAATATCATTATGACATAAATCATAACCATCGTGGTTTGGATTTAGTTGATTTAAAAGTTTAACATTAAAACGATTGTTAGGAATATACTTATTTTATTCTCCATTTCACAGCTTAATAATTTTTTTTTTAAATAATTGCTTTTAAAGAATCGTGATAAATTTACATTTTTGAATTTTTAAAATTTTTAATTTTGTAACGATTCGTTACAAAATTATTTTTTTTTAATACGTTACAAAATTATCGTGACAAAAGTAAACAACCCCTAAAAATCTTAAAAAATCAACTTTTTTAGTTCCTCTTATAGTTTTGCACCTATTTTTATTTGAAAAAAAACTTAAATGCGCAAAATTAAACTGTTAATAAGTTTCATTATATTTTTTCAAAATTATTTATGTTTTATTTTCGATAAAACATAATATGTTTTCGAAGTTTTAGTTTTAAAAAGACTTCACATTAGAAAAAATGACTTTTCAGGCATGTGAATTAAAAAAGTTTTAGTTTGAGGGTTAAATATTTCAATAAATATACAAGCGTAAAATAAAATAGTAAAGAGTAATCTTAATAAAAATATTTTTAAAAATTTTTTGATAATTTTTCTATGGATTAATTCACAATTTACACTCGAAAAAATGGTGTATTTTAAAGGTGTAAGCAACACCTACACCATACACCTACACCAACTACACCAGAAGAGGGTTTAATTTCTTAGAAAATGTGTAGGTGTAGGCTACAACTACACCTAAAATTTAGGTGTAGACCCTGCTGAAATTAATCAATTCAATTGATTTAATTTTTGTTAATTAGATAGTTTTCGTTAACTTTGTTTTGGATTTTACTGTAGTGACCAATTAGTCACTTAATGGAAAAGCCTTAATATCTGTTATAAATTATTTTTTTGTAAATTTTACCAAACTTATCAATTAGTTATGAAAATTTAAATTTAGCCCGAAAAAATTGATCCATATCTGTCAGGAAATGTTTACACAATTAGAGATGATATTTGGAAGGATAAAAGAAATATATAAACATTTTTTATATTATCTAAGAAATTTGAAATTTTTGAAATTGTTTAACATAATTTATAAATTCTTTCAAATTATCCGTTTGGTTCTCCATACTTGACAATATGGAAACAACTGAAACTTTTCAAGAGGGTGATTCTCATCCTCCCAACACATCGATTGGTCTGTCTAAACCAGAGTCTTTAATATTATTATCAAAATTTTAAAATGAAAACTTCAATGACAAATCAAAATCTGATATCACCTCATACTTTTTAGCAAACTTAGAACAATTAGCAAGAGTTCCATTCAATGATTTAGCTAATATCATCAAAAAACTTCAAATTGATATGATCAAACATCTTCGTAAAGAATTGTCATTCCAGTACCTCTCTCGCCACGGTATTCATGGTGCGTACAATTTAAAACCTAACTCGAGTATTAATTCGTTTGCAAAAGATATTTACATTCTTACCCAACTAAGTCTCAAAGGGGTTCCTATTGAAGAAGACCTAGCGTCTATTTACAAAAAACATCCCAAACATCTCATCTTTTAGATGAAAATGATTTAGAAGAGGTCTATACATCCATTGAAGAAGTTCATCAAGAAGTTAAATCGTCGAATCAAAAAATTAATACTTTAATCGAGTTAATAAGATTACAATCAAGTGGTATTGATACCCTAATTTCAGAGAATAATAATCTTAGATTACAACTCAATAATAATAATTCGATTCTAAAACAAATTCAATCAAATTTATCCTCTAATATATTTGATACCATATACAAATATGGTATCAAATCCAAATATTTATACTCCACAAAATAATCCAGAAGACCCAAATCAAAATTCAAAAGCTTCTTATTCTAAAGCCTTAGCATCTGGCACTAAAAAATCTAATGAAACGCCTAAACAATCCAAAAGACCAGCTCCACCAGCCTCTCCATCTCAACCCACTGAAAATAACCAAAAAGAATCAAAATCCCAGAAAACAGCTCATAACGATGAGAATTTTTCTTTTCCAAGACGTCAAACTTCCCATCCTAATGGCCAGCATAATCTAAGAGCATTTGATTCAACTGACAATTCCTCTGAGTCTCAACAAATTGAGGATCAAAATGGATTTAAAGTAGTTGAACCTAAACGTAGACCTAAACGTTCATCAATTCAAAACTATATAAAAAATTCAGGTAAAAATAGTTCATCAGATTTTAAATCTTGTGAGAGAAAAGTCGACATTTATCTGGGGGGAATCTCAAATGATGAAAAACAGGAATTTGTCGAGCAAAAGGTAAATGAAATTTTAAATTTTTCAAATTTCGAAAAAATTGAAACTGTCCACAATCATTTCCAATCATTCAAATTTACGATCAGTGTTTTTGACCTGGACAAAATCAAGGATAAGAATAACTGGCCTAGAGGAGTTGTGATTGGACGTTATCGTAAACCATTTGCTGATCGTCAAAGAGATTATGTGCCACTAAGCCCCTCGTCTTCGTCAGTCTACTAATTAATTTTCTTTCTTTTTTCTGTAAATTTAATTTTTTTTAATAATGTCTTTAAATAATTTCTGTGTATCTTCCTTAAATTGTTATAATTTAAAAGCTAATTTAGCATATTGTAAATACCTTGTAGAAACCTCTAATATTATCTTCTTTAGTGAATTATGGACCAAAAAGAATGAATTTCACCTAATTCAGAAATTAACTTCCAAAAAATGCCATAGAAATAGCCCAATTTATCAGTCTGACATCCCTAATAGCTCCCTTAAGGGTAGGCCTTTTGGGGGTCTGTGTTGGATTTTAGATGATTATTGTGATGTAATCGAGAGCACTTTTTTTAATAGATATTTAAGTTTTATTCATTTGAGAATTAAAGACCAAGAAATGATTTTTTTTGGAGTCTATATGCCATTTTTCAATAGAAAAAACAAAAAAGAATCCATTTCTCAATATGAAACAATAATTTCCATTATTAGAGCTCACATTAATATTTTCCAAGACAAAAACATACCAATTTTTTATTTTAGGAGACTTTAATGCATATTCTTTTCGTATAACTGAAGGAATTACTTCAAATTTAAATCCACTTGATCAGATTTTTTACAAGTTTGTTCAAGAAATGAATCTAATAATGTTAGATACTCTTAATACTCAAAAAATTCCTTTTACTTATCATAAGCCGAGTAAAAATTCTAATACTTATTATGCACATCTTGACCATGCCTTATTTCTTGATAAATCTAATGTTATTAAGTCTATTCAGTGTAACATAGTAGAGGATTTAGGAAATTTAAGTGATCATTTAGCGCTAAAAATAGATTTTTGTCTAAACTCTTCCTCTATGCCTATTAATCTAGGTTCTTCTGATTTTAATAATAATAAAATTAAATTAAACTTCCAAAATAAAGAAGTAACTGAGTTATATAATTTAAGACTTGAACATTATCTTTCAACCTGTTCTAAATTTCAGAATAAAAATAATATGATTAGTGACCCTCAGCTCTTTATTGACAATTATTATAACTCAATTTGTGAATCCATTTCTAAAGCTTCAAAAGACGCCTTAGAATATCAATGTTTGTTAAATAAAAAGAAAAATTTTACTAATAATAGGAATAAAAATTTTTGGTTCACAAGGGAATTAAAAATTATTAAGGACAAACTCTCTGAGATAAATAAAAAAATAAAGGATGATCCTTCCTTAGAGTATAGAAAAAAAGAATTAAAAAAAGAATTTAGAAAAATACAAAGACAAAATATTTTTTTATCTGAACTTAGGGAACAATCCAAATTGGAAAAGCTATTCTCAGATAAAAAGAATAAAAATAAATTCTGGAATTTATATAAAAGAAAGAAAAATGAGACCCCAAACGTCAGGAAACCTATTTTAATTAATCAAAATAAACTATTTTCTCATTTTAAAAATCTTTTCAAAGAAAATGAATCTGATCTTTCTCCAATACAACTCGAGATTAAAAAAGCTGTTGATGTTACGTTTTTTAGCTATAAATTACCGGATTCTTTACCTTTATTCAAACTTTCACAACTCAAACAAATAATTTCTGAACTTAAAAACTCACATGTTGAAGGAATAGATTCAATCTCTTACTCACACCTAAAAAACATATTCGTTGAGGAATTTCCTGATTTACTTCTTGACTTTTTTAATCAACTTCACCTTTAAATAAAATTCCAAAAAATTTTAATACGGCTAAAATAAACCCTATTTTAAAAGATTATTCAAAAAGTAATAATGAAATTAATAATATCAGACCAATTTCTATTTCTAACTCATTAGCTCAAATCTTTGAAAAATTAATTTTACTAAATTCACCTGAACTTTTTAAAGTTAGTAAAAATCAATTCGGCTTTAGGAAAAAAACATCATGTAATCATTCCATTTTTGTCGTAAAAGAAACTCTATTAAATTATTTAAACAAAGGTTCAAGCTGTAGAATAGCCTCTCTGGACGCCGAAAAGGCATTTGATAGAGTCTGGAGATATGGTTTATTTTTCAAATTAATAAAGAAAATAAATATTTCCTACTGGGTATTACTTAAAATATACTATGACTCAGCTGCAGCAGTTGTTAGCTTGCCTAATATACTTCCTTGGGTTGAATTTGATATTGAAACTGGTGTAAAACAGGGTGGGATTTTATCTCCTTTCTTATTCAACACCTTTATAGATGATCTTATTGATGAATGCTTAGATAAAAATCTAGGTGCTCAGTTCGAAAATCTTAATGTCTCAATAATAGTTTATGCAGACGATATTCTCTTAATAAGTCCTGTAGACTCTCACTTACAAATACTGTTAGATATTTGCGGGAATTTTGGTACCAAATGGCGGTTAAAATTTAACCCTTTTAAGACTCATATCATAACATTTGGTCAACCTCTATTTCGCTCTAAATTTTATCTTAATGGTTCTGGTCTCGAAGAAAAAGATACAATTGAATACCTTGGTTTCAATTTCTCTAAAAATCTAGATTTTAATTCTCAGGCCCTTAATAATTTTAAAAAAGTTCAGTCGAGCTTTTTTGAAATCTCATTCCTTTTACCTAAAAATAGTCCAAAATCTTCCTATTTCTTTAAATCTTTTATTTATAAAACGTTTTGTTTATCTAAATTCACATATGGCCTTGAAGCTTTAACACTTAACATAAATACAAAAACATCCTTAAATATAGCACAAAACAACCTTATTCGTCAAATGTTTAAATTAAAACCGTATTGCCACATGTCTAGAATCTTGAAAATTCTAAAAATATTCAATTTTGATGAACTTTATTTATTTTCTAAATTAACATTCATTAATTCAATAAGTTTTAATTATCTTTCCTCTCAAATCTTTAAAACTATGTTACATAAACCCTCAACATCTAATTCTTTCTCTACGTATCTAGCTTTGATTGCTAAATACTTTAAAATTGACATCCCCGAAATACCAAATAAATTAATTTACTTGAAAAATTCTCTCAAGAATTTTCTATATACAGCGATGGGATTTCAGACTCGATAAAACTCTGCTTGAATAACCTGATGGTCAAGTACTATAGAATCCTTTTGGATGAACTTTTAAAGAATTAGTGAAATTCAGTCATTAAGGTCCTTAATTATATGTTCA
>NTPY01000752.1:14439-59762 GCA_002922825.1 Brachionus calyciflorus
TTTAAAGCTTTAAGAGAAAGTTATTTTATTCTTTTTTAATTTTAAAGATCCCAAACGATTTTGTTTAATAAAGACTTAATATTTTTATGATTTTTTGTAATCCTTGCATTTAACAAGGCTTAGTGTTTTCACCTTCAAACATTATAAGTTAAGTCTGAGTCAGCTAAAAATTAAAGTCCTATGAGTCTCGAATAAAAAATTTAATTATGCTATGAAAACAGATCTACTTTTATAAATATAATGAGATTTTTGGAAACATGAGTTTAAAGTTCTAATTTTTTGTTGAAATTTTAAAATAAAAACCAATTTTTTTCGGTACTTCTTTCTTTCATGCAAATTTTATCTACCAAAAATATCTTTTAAACATTTAAAATAATATCTCAGGATGTAATTAAAATGGTTGGAATATTATAATACATTAAAATAAAAGAATAAACATCCTTTTAAAAAATAACTTTGTCACTAGTTAATTTTTCGGAATTAAATTTTTTTTACCCTATTAAAAAAATACGAAAAAAATTATTTTCAAGAGAAAAATGAGTATTCCGAAAAGTGGCTTAGGTAGAGAACTTAAAAATTCATTTAAAGATTGGATATTAGACTCGACAAGTCATGGTTTTCCGAAAATATTCAAAACAGAGAGACCATCATTGAAAGTAATGTGGACTATTGGAGTATGTATCAGCATTGGATTTTGTTCATATTTAATTGCTCGATCAATAATAGACTATGTACAATTTGGTGTTACTACAACAATTAGATACAAAACTGAAATTCCAATGGATTTGCCAGCTGTGTCTATTTGCCAAAATCAAATGTTTTCAACTCAAAAAAGTGTTGAATTCAAAGAAAATATATTGAGGAAAAATGGTATTGAAGATATTTTCAATTCAACATTTTTGTCCACTTTTTTTCCTTCGAATTATCAAGAATCAATGAATTTGATTACAACTGAATATTTTGCCAGATTAAATGCCTTAAATTATAATCTCAGTAGTGAAATTAAAAAAACATTTGGATTTAATATAGAAGAAATAATGATCAGTTGCTTTATAGGTACACAAGAATGTAAAAAAGAAGATTTTATATGGTATTTTGATTCAGTATACGGTAATTGTTATTTGTTTAATACTGGTAAATTTGAAAATGAGACTCTAAAAGAAAAGTACAAACAAAGCGATTTAGGATTTTTTGGTGGCATACGATTTGAATTTATAAATGAGATAAAGCCAGTGGAAAGTTATACTATTAGTAAAGGATTTCATTTGACTATATTTGATTCAAATTCAAGTGTAAATTCTCTTAGAGGCCTTGACCTATCACCTAAAGTTCAAACTAATATAATGTTAAAAAAGAGAAAGATTATCCAATTGCCTGATCCTTATAGTGATTGTTTAATTGACCATTCTAGTTTTCAATCATCAGAAGTTTACCAATCTACTTTAAAACTAAGTCAAACATACTCCCAGGATGTTTGTTATGGTATTTGTTTTCAAGAATATTTGATATCGAAGTGTAATTGTTCCGATCCGGACAAGCCGTTTTTTAAAAATGTAAAAAATTGTTTAACAATAAAAGAGATTTTTTGTGATTTTATAACTTATACAGAATTCATGGTAAAATTAGATGTTAAAGTTGCATGCTCAAAGCATTGTCCTTTAGAATGTGAAACAATACAATATGATTATACTAGTTCTTTTAGTGAATACCCAACAAATATTCAAGCCAAGGGAATATTACAATATTTGTCTAGAAAAAATATAACTGAAAACTATAGTCTTGATGAAATAATTAATAATTCTTTGCAAGTTAATATCTATCATGATCGGTTAAAATTGGAGACTATTGAGGAGAGTAAACAAATGGAATTGGTTGATTTAATTTCTAATATTGGTGGAATTTTAGGTCTGTTTATTGGTATTAGTATACTTAGTTTTGCTGAATTGATCGAGATTTGTTTGGAGATTTTATTTGTCACATTGCAGCAAGAAAGAAAGCCAAAATAATTCATGTTGAAAGTTAAATTAATCAAATCAAAATTTAATAAAACAAAAGATGGTTTTTGTTTATTTTTTTTTTTATTTTTTTAATTCCGAATGATTTTAATTAATAAAGACTTTATAATCCGACAGAAAGCTGGGAACCAGGGTTTCGGATAAACGAGGATTGGCTGTAATGGAAATCGAAAAATAACTACCGTAGTACCTAGTACTGTGATGCATTGGGTTACGATCCAAAATTTCGAATTTAAATGCTGCTTCAAACACGTAAAAATGAATTTTTTTTAAAATAAATGCGGCATTAAAAGTACAATTTGAAAAATCTTTTATAAAGTAAAACCGAAATTTTCAAAATTTTTTTTTCAGATTTTAATTTTTGGGTGTTACAAAATAACGGACCACCTATTTATCTTTAATTTTTATCATTCAGTAGCTCTATTTTCTAATTTTAGTATAATACGTTGGTAGGCTGGTACGGTACGGCTACGCTACTACATAAAATTGATAGAAGTGCAGTATCATATTTAATTGATTCGTGTTTTAGGATTTAATATATATTCGAAATAGCAATCTTATAGATTGTAAGTTCGGGGATCCGCTGGTCTTTAATAAAATCTATCTAAAAAAAAAATTTACGTTAATAATATATCATCTGTCTTGTCTGTTTCAGTAAGTTACAACTGTCAAACCAGCCCTACAAATTTAATAGCTAAAATAAGGCCACCAAATTTCAACTTTTTTTTAGAAATCTTTGAAAAGCTTATGACAAAATTTTCTCTTTCTAATCATTTCACCTTGTATTTACCTTGGTTTCTATTCTACCGTATTACCTTGTAAAGAAATATCGCATTAAAATTCGAAATTTCGAGTTTTGCCATTCGCATTAAACATGAAAAAATGAATTTTTTTTTAAAGGATAAACGCGGCATTAAAAATTGAAATTTTAAAATTAAAGCCGCATCAAACATGAGAAAAACCGCAAGAAAAATTTAATATTTTTTTTTACTTTTAATTTTTTTGAATGAAAAAAAGTTAAAAAACAAGTAATTATTATTGAAATTTTAAGAAATTTTTTTTAATTTTGAGTTTTAATGACAAAAATTAAATAAAAAAATTAGGGTGTTACAAAAAAACGGACCACCTATTTATTGAAAAACACGGACAGGCTTTAAAATGTCTAGCTCAAAATTTTACGAGCTTTCACGCAAGGCTATTATCTAAGCGGTCGGATGCTTCCTTCGTCCTGCATCCTCATCCAAAAAGTTGAAAAAAAATAAGATTTTACGGACCCATACAACTTCTCGAAAAATGTCCGGACTCATTCCCACCAACAATTTTCTTGTACAAAATCGTCTCACCCTTCACGCAAGACCATGAACTAATCTCTCGGAGAAATACTTCGATTTTCATAAGCATCAGAAAAAAGTATAAAAAAAAAATTAAAAAGAAAGAGAAATAAATCTGTCCACCTATTAAATTTTTTTTCAAACTCCGACCACCAATTTTCTAGCTCAAAATTATACGAGCTTTCACGAAAGGCTATTATCTAAGCGGTATAATGCTTCCTACTTCTTAAGTTAAATATTATCCTTGCTGTAATTTACATTTAATTTAAATTTTTTTCTAACTTGTTGTAAACAAAAATTTAATAATGATAAAGGTAAACTCATGGTCCTGCGTGAAAGCTTAGATATTTTTCTTTAAGAAGAAAGTTGGTCGGATTTAATCAGAGGATTTTTCGAGTCGGAAAGTATGGGTCCGTAAAACCTTTTTTTTTTTAATTTTTGGATGGGTCTGCAAGGCGAAGGAAGCATCCGAAAAAAATTTAAATTAAATGTAAATTACAGCAAGGATAATATTTAACTTAAGAAGTAGGAATTATTAGACCGCTTAGATAATAGCCTTGCGTGAAAGCTCTCAAAATTTTGAGCTAGAAAATTGGTGGTCGGAGTTTGAAAAAAATTTAATAGGTGGACAGATTTATTTCTTTTTCTTTTTAAATTTTTTAAAGCCCCCACCTTCCTCTTTTTGGTCTTTTTTACCGTTTGCAATCCTTTCTTATGTATATTAGTCTCCGCTTGAGGTCTGCTTAACTTATCAGATAGTTTCCAACCACCTCTTTTTGGTCTTTTTGTAGAGAGCGATCGAGTACCAGAGCCCCGACGTTTGTTTTTTTTTATTTGAAAATTTCTAAAAAATTTATTTTTCTTTTTCTAATCTTTTTATTGAGTAAGCGTGGGAAGTTTAACCGACGTCGACGGCCTTAATCGAATGGGACGTCGACCTCGGTTTTTAACTGCCCTGATTTTCTAAATTTAGTTAAACCTTAAACAAATAGGAAGTACTATAGAACCTCCCTCACAGTCAAATCGACCAAAACTTTATATCAGCTTGTGGATCTAGACGAGCTGATCACGAATATAATATTTTTTAGTCGCAGTGATGTTCCATTCAGAAGCTACGGGGCTTAAAAATTTCAAAAATCGCCTTTTTACAAGCTTCAAAATCACGAAAAAAAAATAAAAATAATTTTTTTTTTTTGAAAAGCTTTTAATTATGATTAGGGTCAAGACCAAAGAGAAATGATCAGAGACTTTCCAAAAAGAAAAAAAATTAAAAAGTCAAGCAGATCTCAAGCGAAGGCTAAAATACATAGCAAACGGTACAGAAAGAGGGGAGTGGGGACTATCTGATAAGATAAACAAATTTTAAAATGTCAAGCCGATCTCAAGCAGACCATCTTCTTTTTTTCATAAATCATTTGAAAAAATTTTCACACAGAGTTCAGCTGAAATTTTTGCTCCGGTTGATGATAGATGAAAATTTTTATGATTAGCTAAAACCACTTGAATAACTTTTGCCAAAAGTCTAACTCTTTTTCTAAAGCTATTGTATGCTTTAAACTTAGTCTTACATTTTCAATTAAAATAAATAACAATGCTGATTTGCTTCTTTGATTTTACTAAAATTTCTTCGAATTTGCGAGAATTACGAGATATAAAAAAAATATTGGGAAATTAAGTTTACACAGGGGATGACGATTTAAAAGATTTGATTGTTTACACATTTTCATAATTTTAAAAAATTATTAGTTAAAACAATCTGTCCAGTTATTTCTAACGAACTTAAAATAATTAAAATCTTAAAACGCACCATTAATTATCTAACCTCGTTTATTTGAGTAAAAAATAATTTTAATTAAACATCGGAAAAAAATAATTAAACGACGAATATAAACTTAAAATGGATTTTAAAAATTAAAAAAAAATGTTTAAGAAACACTTCAAAAAAAAAATGGTCTATTCATCGTTGCTAACAAAACCTTTCACTTTTCCTTCGGCTATTTCCTAAAATTGTAAAGAAAAATTTAATCCAAGCTTAGAATAAAAAAATGAATAAATTTTTAAACTTTTTCTAATTCTTTTTGAACTTCATCTTCAATACGACGAATATCTTGCATTGTCAATCCATGCCATTCATCAATCCAGCAAAATAGCTGTCTATGAAACCTTGTAAATAATCGTCTTTCACTCTTTTAAAGAAACTTAATCTCAATAAAATTATTAGCAATTAAAAAATTTTAAATTAATTTTTACGGATTGAATAAATTTTTCGACTTTTCCTTGCAAACCAAACCATTTAAATTCAACAGTAACCAATTTATAAGCACACATAATTGGTTTAGTTGTTTTTCTCCAATCTGGTTGTAAATTACCACGACCGGTTTTTTTAGAAAAAAATTTTGTCGGATCTTCGCTCTCGGAATAATCCTTTTAAATTGATTTTACTTCACTTTAAAAACCATAAAAAACAATTAAAATAAAAAAAGGAATTACTGCTGAAGATATTGGATCATTTGCTATATCAATATAAACAACTTCTCGTTTGTTAAGTTGATCTTTTGATAAATTAAAAGGCTTAAATTTTCAAAATTAGAAAAATAAATAAGATTCTATTTTTTTTGTTAAGCAAAAATTACATTATCTAAAGAACCATCGTCTTGAATGTGTAATGATTCGATTTTAATAAAAAAGTTTTCTTTCATATAATCTGGATTCTTTAAGAACAAAATTAAAATTGAATTATTTGGATTTAAATTTAAATAAAATAAAAAGGTACATTGATGACTGTACGACAATATGGATAAGCATTCCAAGCTTCTTCATGCAATTCAAGACTTCCTTTTGGTGCTAATCTACGTACCCACCATGGCACTTTACTTTGAAGTTTATATATCTTATTCGTATATTGACCATTACAATAATTTTGAAATAAGTCTGTCTTATTGTGGAATGCTTCATTTTTTAAAACAACGATTCCTTCACCACCGCCTGTATTTTCTTTACTTGATTTGGCAACTGACCATAGCTGAGCTACTTGATACTTAAATATTAAGATTAAACTTAAATTTTGAGATTTGAAAATTTTAAAATTTATACCTCTTCAACTGTCATTGGTAGTATAACTCGGCTGCGGCAAAAAAAAGATTAATTATTTTTTATTTTAAATTAAAAATGATATGAAATGTCTTACAATTCCTTGATCAGCATTCTCGTCCGATTTGAATTAAAAAAAAAAAGAAAATTTTTTTAAATCTAAAGAAAAGAATATTAATGGTTATATTTTCTATAAAAAATTCTAATCTCTATCAAAATAATTAAATCAAAAACAAAAACAACTAATATATGTATCCTCGTGATACAATCAAATGAAAAAAAAATGATTATTTATTTTTTAGGCAGTGACGTGTTGGATTTTTATGAATAATTTTTTTTTCAGATATCGATTAAAAATTACATAATTTCTTTCTTCCTTTCTCAAAAGAACTTATATTTAGTGTTTTTTGGCCTGACAGGTGTTGTAAGTTATTTTCTGGAAAAGTAATTCTGGAAAAATATTGAAGATTGCTTTAGTTAGACCAAGTTTCGGAACTAAAGTAAATAATTTTGTTTTTTTAATAGCAAATATAAAACCACGTACATTTATCTTAAACAATAAGAATTGTGCCAAAGATGCTAAACTATATTAATTTTTCATTTATGAACCAAAATACATAATTTTTTTTTGTTAAATTTCAAGTTGAAAAGAGATTTGCAATTTGAATCTAAATTTTAGCGTTATAATAAAAAGAGATATTTTCAAGTTTTTTTAGAAGGTTAAAATTTTTTGAGTCATTCTTTTTATCAAAAAATTTCAGCGACAAAACACAAATATTTTTTTTATTATCCTCAAAACCATAAACCATAGCATGTTTTTTGTATACTTAAATCGTACATTAAGTTAGAAGACTCAAGCTATTAACTATTTACTTTAAATTTCATTTAACTCGGGGGCAAGGCGATAAATATTTTTTTAAGTAGACATAGCAATTATCTTCAAATAAAACGTCTTAGAAAATGTTTCTCTCGATAAAATTTTTTGACTAACCGAATCGTGAACGAATGGAACAAGTTATCAGAAGGGGTTATGCTAGCTGAAGGCGCTAAATTGTTTCAAAAAAGTCGAAATTAGAATTCTAAAATTTATAAAATTATTTTATTTTTGAGACGGATGTGTTCATTAGACAGATAAATGTTCATTTTCGGAATTTGTTAATGACCAGAATTTTAATAACGAAATAAATTTAAGAATTTTTTAATAATTTTTTGTAAGACATTTTTCATTTTCACTTTCAAAATAAAAAAGCTAAAAAAGCCTATAAAACATGATTGCATATTACCATTCTAAACACTTAAAAGCTATACACTAATTTTAAAATTTCTATTGTGATCAATCAAATCATTTAGAAGTCTTTTGTTTAAAAATTGGAGTTATTTAGCATGATCTCTTTTTTAAGCATCTAATATTTGATGTTCAATAACATTAGCTAAATTAATTTTTACGAAAGCATTCGTTTCTCTCACTCTTGCATTTTATAACTTCATCATACTAAAAGCATGCTAAAACCTTTTTCATGCATGAAAATTTCTTTATATCAGCTCCGTTGAATTTATTAGTAATTCGCTATTAATTTCATCTCCTATCAACGTTGGAGACTTATCTCAAATTTTTAATGAATTATTTGATAAAAAGTTTAAACTTGGTAATTATTTTCATGTTTTCTTCAATTCTAAAATTTAATAAAGATCTTACTCTTGACGAAGAATTTTTAAAAAATCTGAGAAAAAACACTAATGTGAAATTTTTTAAAACTTATAAAACTTATTATGTTTAGTTTTGATAAAACATTTTAAAACATAAAATTGTAGATACATGTTGAATTTGAATATCAAGCTTTATGACTTTTTCGATTGGTTAAAACTTAAATCAACTCAGGTCATTAATGTTATTTGATAAAGAATTCCTAATTAAAATTTATAAAATTATGCTTTTTAAATCCTTACCAGGTAATAAAGAGACTAAATTGAACTACTAAATAAATAAGTTGGACTTAAAAGCTCTTTGAAAACACCAAAAATCTAGCTAGGGTTTATTATTTGAGGCACCTTACATACAAAATACACAACTATTCCTTTTTTTCGGAAAAAGAATGAATAAAGTGAAGTCGCTGAATTGTGTCACATTCCTGATTTAACTGTCCATTTTTTTCTGAGAATGTTTTAAATTTTAAATATTGAGCCTAGTATTTGCCTGAACAAAAATTATGTTAAAAATTGTTTAAATATTACTACTGATTACTACTGATATTTCAAAATTGCTGCAAACTGATGCAAGTTAAAATCTAAGAGGTAAGCTAAATAATTTTAGAAACATAATATAAAGCCTAATCCGAGCAACTTGCTTACCCTTTATATTTTCTCTAAATTTTTATATCAATCTACAGATGCTCTAAATATCTGATGGCCTTCTATCTTACTATTTATTGTTCATACATAACTTCATTTTATAAAAAATAATTCAAGGTCATTTTGGGTTTAAAAACCAAGATCAAATAAGCTGAAAAAGTTTAAAAATTTACTAATAAATGTATTATACCAACTAAAACATTTTAAGTTAAATTCTTTAAGTTAAAAAATAAATAAAAAATATTTCTGAGTTTTTAATTCAAAATTTATTCTGGAATGTGTGTCATATTTTATTTTTCTTCGTCTTCATCACCACACTTTAAACCCTTTATGTTGCCTTTGTTGATGTTCTAGAATTGAAAAAAAATAAATTAAATAAGTTTATGAAATTTTATGAATGAAATCAATGAAAAATAAATAAAAAAACTCAAGGTCATAAAATCAATTAAGAGAATAATGAAAAATATCAACCGGAGAGGTTAACTCCTAAAATTTATTTTTAAAGTATGATGTAACCAATAGGGTCACCTATTCTGTTCAAAAGTTCAAGTGAATTATTTAAGCTAGGCGACTTTATATTTTTCCTAGTAATTTTGGAAACCAAATAAATTTAATCAATTTAATGATAAATAGCCGCATAATACACTAATGATATGTCACTTTGATTTCAGTAGATTTCCCCTGAATGGTAATTTACTATAATTCTCGTTAAATCCCCGAAAAACTAGTGAAATCAAAGTGACAAACCAGCATTGTAAGTAAAATCCTTAATATTGTACGAAGCTGAAATAAGTTAACGAAAACACGAATAGAAACAGAACACTCTTCGAACACATGTTGCAAAATGTTCAAACGCATGTTCGAACATTTTCGAGCAACTCATTAACTTATTTTAGGATTGTACTGTAATTCAATATATAAAACTTAAAAAAAAATATTACTTAAGAAAAAAATTTCCTTAATTAAATAAAGGAGAATCTAATATGCTTATTTATTTCGATTGATAATTATTTAAATACTTACGTCTTCCAATTCTTTTTTAACTTTTTCCTCAATTTCACGAATATCTTGCATAGTCAACCCATGCCATTCATCTATCCAACAAAATAATTGTCGATGAAACTTTGTAAACAGCCTTTTTTCAGTCTAAAAATCCAAATGAATTTGAATAAAAATATCACAAAAAAAATTGTGCTTAATTTACTGATTGAATAAATTTTTCGACTTTTCCTTGCAAACCAAACCATTTAAATTCAACAGTAACCAATTTATAAGCACACATAATTGGTTTAGTGGTTGTTTTCCAGTCTGGTTTTAATTGACCACGACCGGTTTTTTGAGATAAAAATTTTGACGGATCTTCTTTTTCATCATAATCCTTTTAATAAACAAAAAATGACTTATTGAACTTATTCTGAGAGTCTCTTAATTTAAAAAATTACTCCGTGTGATATTTTGTCATTTACAATATCAATATAAACTATTTCACGTTTTTTAAGTAAATCTTTTGGTAAGTCAAAAGGCTGAAATTAAAAACTTCTAAATTATAAACTTAAAAATTTAAAAAAAAAGAATTCTTACATTATCCATATTTCCATGGTCGTCTACATGTAATGATTCAATTTTAATGGAAAAATTCTCTTTCATATAATCCGGATTCTAAATATTAATATTAGTTAATCGTCATTCTTTTTTTAAATTAATTTTTTAGGTTAATTACGGTAACAACTGTTTTGCAATATGGATAAGCATTCCATGCTTCTTCGTGTAATTCTAAACTTCCTTTTGGAGCTGCTTTACGCACCCACCAAGGGACACGACTCTCTAATTTGTAAATTTTATGCGTATACTGGCCGGATGTGTGATGTTTAAACAAGTCTGTTTTATTTTGAAAAGGCTCATTGTTTAGAACTAGAATTCCTTCACCACCTCCAGTATTTTCTTTACTCGATTTAGCAACTGACCATAATTGAGCTATTTGATACTAAATAAAATTAAAAACTTTAAAAAGACATTTCAAATAAAATAAAAATTGAATAATTCATTACTTCTTCAGTTGTCATAGGCAAAATTATACGACTAAAATAAATAAAAAAGACATAATTTTGTTAAAAAAAAAAATTTAAAAATTTTTTCAAAAATTACAATTCTTTGATAAGCATTTTACAAGTATTTTTTTTTTCTTCTCTAAATAAAATAAAATTTTCATTATTAAATTTCAAATGGATTTTTGACTTTAAACTATCAAATTTATTAAATAAAATTATTTGTAATTAGTTGTCAGCTGAGTGGAAAAAATGATGAAAAACTTTAAATAGACAATATTAAGAAAGAGCGAAAACTTTAACAGAAAAAATACTATTTTTTCTTACTAGACTTTAAATTTCGAAGTTTAAATTTAGTCGAGCTTGAAAGTTGTGATGATTCAATTTTTATTAAAAAAAAATTATATTTATTTAGGAAAAAATATAAATTATTAAAATTTGAAATAATTGAAACAATAAATCTCAAAGGAGCAAATTTTTTGCAACTTATTTAAGTAAATTTTTTCGTTGTTGTAGGATAAAAACTTGAAGTAAAAATATTTTCCTTGAATTTTCTTGTTATTTTTTTGGAAATAAAATTTTCAGATTAAGTTTTTTTTTCTCTGAGAATGCTCTTTAAAAAAAAACTTGTGGAATTTCGAAACGAATATTTGGTTGCGTGGTAATAATTTCACAATTTTTCTAAAGCAATTGAAAAAAAAAGGCTTAATGAGAAAATAAATGCTTCTAGACTCAAATAAACAGTTGTCAAGACTTATTACATAATGTTTTTTTTTATGAATCCTTGACGATCTGTAAAAAAATAAGATTTGTCACTTGATAAATAACTTATTTCTAAAAATTTTTTTAAAAATTAAATAAAAATTTCTAGGTGAATTTTTATAAAGTAAGAAACTTATTAAATTAAAAAGTTTCTAGAGATTAGTAATTTTTGTTGGAGGTTATTTTTTAAAAATTTTTTTATATTATTAAGTCATTTTTTAATTTTAATAGCTTTATTTTTTTGTTTTCAAATCATTTTCTTTAAAATTAATGCTGTGAATTCTTAAAAAATGAAGAAATAATTAGATAGTTTTAGATGGGTTATTTAATTGAAAATTAATTTCAATTCCTTTTTATCTCAAAGGTTGTATTTTTCTAAATAAAACTTGAAATCAATTATTAAATAATAACTTGAATGTTAATAAGGAACCATATAAAAAAATATTCCATCCAGTATGGCGTCATGAAATCTTTCAATTTTGTGTTTTGATTTTTTTTTAAATTTTTTAAAAGTTTTTTTAAGGATATCTAAAAAAACAAAAAATCTGCCCATTCTGCTCTATTTTGAATCTAAGAAGCTGATTTGAAAATTTTTCAAAATAAAAATATTGAATTGATTTAAAATAACAAATCATGTCATCGTCCAATAGATTAGTTTAATGATAAAATTTAAAATCGTTACTAAATTGCCTAAAATATAGTTTTGAATTGATAAAAATAAGATTTTTATACTTTTTTTTTGAAAATCAGCATATTTTTCAATTTTTATTGAATAAAAATATTTTAATAAAAAAAAGTAGCATAAGGGGTTTGGGTAATTCTACCGAGGAGAATCAAAAAACACTAAAATACCCCAAAAACTTATTTTTATCCATTTTGGTGTGAGCTTTACAAAAAATCAACAAAAATACTTTTTATTTATGGAAAAATTTACGAGCTTTCAGAAAATATATAAATATTCATAATTCGACATAGAAATAGTCTCAAGAAATGAAAAAATTGAAAATGGTCGATTCAGATAGTGCTGTAGTTTTGCATGACGTGAACCTTATCTTAGATAAGCTTTACGTATCGGACCGTTATCTTACGGACAAATTCAAAAAATGATTGAATTCACTTCCAAAGAAATTTGAAGTTTAAAAATCAGCATAGATTAAAGAAGAATATTAAAATTTTCAAAAAGTAAGTTCTCCAATTTTTGTAATCAAAAATAATTTGAAAAATTTTGACTAAAGTTCAATTAAATTTTAGAAAAAAAGACGGAATCCTAAGAATGCCAATCTTTTTCAGTTTAAAACGATTAAAATATTGGTTAATAAATTCAATGCAGCACTGATTTTATCAGTATTTACACTAGAAGCACCAGCGATGTCATTTTGACATATTTTGATATTTATTTAATAAAAAATGCAGAAAATCACAATTTCTCAACTAAAAATTTGTGAATAGGCTAATTATAATGAAATCTAGATAATTTGCCATGTTTTTAATGATTAAAACTGGAAATAATCGCTTATCTCTTGATATTATATTGAATGAAAAGCTTGCTTGACGCAGTTTGTGTCCTTGTAAACTCTACTTAAATTTTGTATTTTTACTTCTTCAATTTAGGAGCTTTATCATATTAAATAAATAAAATATTGACATTTTAAAATAAATTCCTTGTGTAAACTTTAATTAGTATAAAATTCAAAAAAATTAAAGGATACGGATAACATTCAAAAATTGGCTCAAGTAACCGAAAAAAAATTTGATATCCTATTTTTTTCGATAAATTTTTCAAAAAATAGACATTTCTGAACTAAGTTAACAGGTTTCGAAGCCTGGCTTTAGCCGCTCTTAAACCGCGACGAAACCAAGTTTTGAAGCGGCTTAAGCCCGGCTCCGGAGCGGCTTAAGCCGCTTCAAAACTAGCTTTCAAAGCTATGGTTTTTGAAAACCGGTTCAAGAGCCGGGCTTAAGCCGAAGAAAGTGGCTCCGAAACTTTAGCTTAAGCCGGGTGTTAACTTAATTCAGAATTGTACTGTAAATAATCCTAATCCAAAATTAAGTTTTCAATTTAACGAAACTTATTTTACACTTATATTTTTCACAAAAATTTTAAAAAAAATATGAAATTCCAAAAAGCAAAAAATTAAATAACTCTCATATTATGCCAACAAATAATGATTCTGGTAAAAAATATTCGTCTCTAAAAAACTGCCAAGCTTGTAATACCCAATTGTCGAAGATCTCTTAGGGTAGAATTTATCGAGTACAAAAAGAAAATTTTATTCGAATTTTAAATCAATTTGAAACAAAATCTAAAAATATTATCCAACCGAACGATTATGTTTTCGATTCTTGCATTAGTTCAGCAAAGTCTTAGTCATAGAAATTAATAGAAGTAAATGACTCTCTCAATTTAGATCAAGAAATAATTTTAAGTTTTTTTTTTTAAATATTTTTAAAACATATTTTTTATTTAAATACAAGTGACTTCCATCATAATAATGAGCAAAATGTTATTGATTTAAACCCAAGCAAAATTAATCAAGAAATTAAGTCGGTGTAAAAAAGAGCCATGAAAAAAATTCTAGTCGGTCGTTTCCAAGCGATAATGAAATTATCATTAATATTCCATCATCAAAAGTCGGTAAAAAATGTTCCATCTGCTCTTACCCAAAAGTTAACACGAATATCAAATGAGGCAATATTGGATTGCTTGGTCATGTTGTTACTATTAGTTGATGAAGATATGGAAATTGAATAATTTTTTTTTTAATTTAAAAAAATAAAATATTAATAAAAATGAAAATTGTTCATTTGAATTATCTCTTAACTGCTTTTAATAAAATAAACAATTTTTAAACAAGATGTAAGTATCAATAATTATTTAAAAATTCGTCATTAATCTTTTAGAGGGTGGATTTTCTTTATTTTATTCTAAAGATATTTTTATTTGGTTTCAAAATTTTTATAAAAAGTCTCCCGTCTAGAAGCTCAAAGTCTGGAGTCAAATTCCCTAAGATATACGCCGATACTGTTTATCAAAGCAAATGTAGGTTCCATTTTTTTTCTTATTTTCAAGGTAAATTTTGGAAATTTGTATTTGTATCGAATTTGCCAAGTAGCCGTATGACGAACGTATCGTATCGTATTTCTGATGGACTCGACCGTAATTTTTTCTATCTATTATTAAAAAAATAGAAAAAAACTTAATAATAAGTTTTAAATAAATTCATGAAAAGTTTTTTTTCAAAAATATTCAGAATTTAATTCAGAAAAAATTAATTTTATTCGGAACCGAGTTGATCGATGAACCAATAATCAATAAAAAGAAAATTTTATATTTGTTGGTTACAGCCAAACCTCGATATAAAGAAATGGTTCTGCCGGAATTTTGGTGTTCGTTATATCGAATTTAATTTGAATGTTAATTATGTTCAGGGTCACCAAAATATTCTTTTTTGATGTTCAAAATATGCTTTAAATATGCTCTAAGAAATGTGCTAAATATGCTAATAAAATGCTAAATATGCGTTCAAATTTGAATTTCAGAAACTAATTTCTCGAATTTAATTATATAATCAGACGTTAAAAATCTTTTTGCTGTTGTTGTTTACGGTATCCTGAAATCGGTTCTCAGATATTAATTTAAAAAACCAGTAAAATTTTTTTGTCATACTTTTTTAATGAAATATTTGAAGATGTTAACCACATCAAAAGGTCTTGAAAGAACTTGTCTCTCGAATCTTCATTATTAAAATCTAAAGATCCAATTGTTTTTAAGCGTTTTGAATTTTGCTGATCAAGTTAGATTTCAACATTTTTCTTAATTCTAGATTTTTTTAAGTGATCGATAGTCTTGTTGCAAGGGGAGCAATGTAATTCGTTAGGAGCATTAATTTTTAAGCCGCTCCTGGGATATTCTAATAGCCTTTTTTGAGGTGTAATAGACATTTTAAATTGAAAAATTTATTCTTTTTTTTAAATGAAATAATCAAATTTTAATTTATAATGATAAAAATCATTTTTATTTGGATCTAAGCAAAAAAAAAATCTGTCTCAAGAAAAAACTCAAAGTATGCTAAAATGCTAAATATGCTATACAGCACTTGCTTCGAAAAAAAGGTTGGTTAAATATGTAAAATTTATTTATAATTTTTGCTTTAATATTGAAATTTATAAGAAGTCAAGTTTTCATGAAGAAAATGAGCTTTCTTTTTTGCTTAAAACATTGACAAAAAATATGTTACAAATATGGTTAATTTTCGTTTTGAAATATTAAATTTTGCTCACGGTAGCGCACACGCCTTTTTTTCGAAGCGAGTGCTGTATACATCAATATATGGCAAGTTTTCAAAAAGAAGAGGCATTCGAGAGTCAAAAAAAAATTTTTTTAACGGCTATTTTTAGCTCTTTTGCAATATTTAAAAAATTTTCTTGAAATTTTTTTTGACTCTTTTAGGCTCCCTTTTTTTGAAAACTTGCCATATGCTCTAGCATATTTTGGTGGACTCTGATTATGTTACACTGCCCTCTTTTTCTTATTCGTTATATCAAGGTTTTGACTGTACGCCATAACCGAGCATGAATTAACAATTGAACTTTCAGAAAGATTAAAAGTGTATCCATACTGAAACAAATATTATAAATTTAATATTGCATAAAATAAATTAAAATCAGATAATCAAGTACTATACGGTACGATCGTGCGTCGCAAATTCGATTGAAGCTGTTTCTAAGGCTTATAAAGTAGCTCATTAAGAACTGGACTGCTTGTTATCGCTTTTTTTAAATTGAATAATATTCAAATCAAAGGATTGAGTAAAAACTTGAGTGAAATTTAAATTGAATTTGAATTGTAATTTTTCACCATAGTTAAGAAAACCATGTTGATCTAAAAAAGATGAGTCAATAATATAAAAATAGGCGCATTCGTTTATTGGTTTAAATATAAATAGAAATCGATATTTTTGTATTTTTGTTTACTATATTGAGCAATTAAAGCATAAGATTTTCGTTTCAATTAACAAAAATAAAATTTTCTTCTTACTTAATTTCAATTATCCAAAATGAATTCAATGAAAATTTGAAATTCATTTAGTTACAATTGAATATTCTTCTATTCTTTTTTTTTGTATTTTGTGTATCCTTTTGCAATAAAAATTAATTATTTAGCTTTTTTGTGTCTAAAAGAAAAAAAAAACTTGAGCTTTCAAGTTATCCTTTTCAATTTCCTCGATTCAATGTTAAATTTTATAATGATAAGTTATATAATTTTATTTCTTAATTAAAAAGGATACATAAACACAAACGAAGTATTGGGTTCTTTTTTGTTGTTTTTGTTTTTATTGTTGAGGTCTTTTTTTTTCTTTTTTTTTTTATCGTTATTATATAACGCTTCATTCAAGTATTCATTTCCTAATTTGAAATTAATTTCTCAAAAAGTACTTTGCTGCGTCTTAAATTCTTATTTTTTAAAATCCAAGTTAATCTTTTGGAGGTAATTTGAGTCTTATTTTTTAAACCTTATTTAAGCGAAAATCAAACCAATTTCGGGTCATCATACACGTGTTATTTTTTTTTGAAAAATTTAATTCAAAAAGAAAAATAATAGAATGAATTTAAAAGACTACAGTGGAATTTTTTAGTTCAAAAAAAATTCTAATAATTATTAAGACCAATTAGAAAAAGCCGAAATTTTTTAAAATATGAATTAAAGAAAAGCATAAATACTCAGTATTTTTATTTTAAAACAATATAAAGCTCAAATTAATCATTGAACACGAACAAAAGTAAAACCTTGTTCGAACAGAAACTAAACATTTTTATTCCATTAAAAAATGTTTAAACACGTGTTTCGAAAATGTTCGAACACGTGCTATAAAATTCTCAAACACGTTCTCAACATATTTTAACTTTGTACTGTATTTTTTTTTTGAATTTTTTTCTGTACACCAGTCAAAATCTTTGAGCAGTATCATCCAATAATTCCAGCAAACAGTCAAATTTCAGTTTATTTCTTTTATTTTTTTTTCTTTAGAATTAAGCAGTGTTCTATACTAGTAATAAACCAGTCTAAAGAATCCTTAAATTTACGAAAATTAAACCTTTCATTTTATGAACATATATTGAGCATCCATGGTTTTAGCAAATATATCTTTGAGTTCAAAAAAATATTTGAAATTTTTATTATTAAATTTTTAAAGGATTTAAATGAGATTAATTTAAATAATTACTAAATTTTCTTTCACGCGAGTACAAAGATTGTTTTTTTCCTACATTTAATTATTTAAAATTTAAAAGTCTTCAAGGGTTTTTTTTATTGAGATTAATTTATTTTCCAATTCAAAAGCTTAATCTTTAAGTTTTTAAAATTTAATTTTAAAGAAATTTTTTTAAAGGAGATAAAAATTCACCAAAATTTATAAAAAAAAATTTGATCAAGGCCTAATATAATTTTCAATTTTTTTTTATTTCAATCAATGTATATTATATGAAATTTTTTATTAAAGGGATTCTATGAAAAATATTTCGTCAAATCTCGATTTGATATTTAACAAATCGATGATTAGATGTTAGAGAATCGATTCCGCCGACTGAATTATATTTATTAAATTGACTTTTGAAGAGTCTACTTGAATTTAAAAAAAAATTCAAGCATTTTTTTTTTACTTTAATTACCAATTGTTTATTGGAAAGATGTTTATTTTCAAGAATAAGATTGATATATGAAACTATTCATATGGGTAAGAAAATCTAATATTTAATATTCGAAAAAGTACAATCATAAGAATGCGACTAAAAATGAAGTTGAGATAAGTCAACGATTTAATATTGACGTGACCACGAGTTTTAAGATGGTAAAATCGTATTAGTATTTGGATATTTTTCACAATTAAGACCTATTTTGATGATCTTAAATCTCGGCATTTTTTCTTATTTTTTTCAAACACCAAAACGCTTAAAAGGACTTTTGGCGACAAAAAAAATTGTCACTATTACACAATTTAAATTGCGTAACATTCCTTGAATCTTGTCTACATCATCATCTTGTCAAAATTAACTCACAGTCTCATCTTCTCAACTTGGTTTTGAATCGCATTCTTATCATGTTACTTTTGGTAATATTAATTACGAACTACATTTTTTTCCTCGAAAAATTTTAACATCCTACTTTTACAGTAACAATTTAAGACCAATGAATAAATTAATGAGACACTACAGTAATTAGAGCATTTTAATATCTACTGGTAAATCGAATCGAATTCAATAAAGGTTATATTTAAGAATAAATTTTTTAAATCATATGGCTTATTTGACTCGAATGTCATGGATAAACATAAAAAACATTCCATACATGTGGTAACGGGTGATAATATTCAAGAATCCGCTGCAACATGAAAAAAAAAACCTGAGGTATTTTGACACGAGTTTTATTTTACCGAATGGAAAATATTTTAAATTCAAC
This sequence comes from Brachionus calyciflorus, assembly GCA_002922825.1. Classification (NCBI taxonomy): domain Eukaryota; kingdom Metazoa; phylum Rotifera; class Eurotatoria; order Ploima; family Brachionidae; genus Brachionus; species Brachionus calyciflorus. The sequence continues at coordinate 33,488 of NTPY01000752.1, forward strand.
CCTTTTAAATAATAAAAAAGAAATCTAGAAAATAATCGAAAAAATCTTTTAAAAGTGTATTTTTTCCAACTTTCTACGAGAATCTTATGAATCATATAAAAAAATATGATTTAAGAGAGTTAGTATTTTGCTCTAGAATCACAGAAAAGGCTAATTTTTGATAAAATTTTTATTTTCTAAGAAATAATGAATAAATAGCAATTTTTTTAAAGGAACCTTTTTTATTTACTTTTATTTATTTACCAAATTTCAAAACAATATTTAAAAGATTTCATTTGATTTTACAACTTTATTTAACAAACAATAATGGAATTATGAAACAATTTTTTTTCAGATTTAAAAAGTCTGTTTCTAAAATGGATCTACTAAATTTTGTTCCAATTTTTTTTTTTGTTAAAATTAAATCAAGCTTGGTTTATATTTTAAGAAAATAACAATCAACTATATCGTCTAAGCGAGAACTTTTTAAGCTAAAAAAATCGTATTCTTTTTTTTCAAAGCGTATAAAGTTACCTTTTAGGTATGGAGTGTCGTTTAATTTAGTGTGATTCTTTCTGAAAAATAACTTTTTTTTTGCAGGAGTCTCAACAAAAACAAAGGAAAATAATGAAAACAAATAAAAAAAAGAGCATAGAAAAGTAAGTAATTTTTAGTCAAAGTTAATTAAAAGTGTTTTTTTTTATTTTACCTCACAAATTGCAATTTAGCTTTCAAATTTTATTAATAACATAGAAAATTTTGCGCGTTCTCTTTTTTTTCTCGTCTTAATTTTCCTATTGTTAAATACTTTTTTATTTAACACAAACTTTTATTTTGAAAATATTCTAAATAATCTATAGTTTTCTGAACGATGATCATTAAATAAAAAAGAAATATAAATATTAAAGTTTTTTTTTATATTTTAGAAAAAATTCGGAAGTGAAATGAAAATTATGTTTTAAACTTTTATCTTTGATTTGGGAAATGAGACTTTAGCAAAAGGATGTTTTATATGAAAGTTTCAATGTCCATGATGATTACATAATTTTTTTTTACTTTTAAAAAAGTTATATTTTAATATAAGATTTTTTTCATCATGTTTAACAAAAATACCATTGGGATTTTTGTTGTGATTGTTCAAGAAATTTAACTCGAAGCAAAAGCCTATTTGTTTAGGTACAAAAAAAAATAAATTTTAAAGCTCAAGAGATAAATTTTGTTACATCATTTTTTTCTTCTTCAAACTCTCTTATGGACAGGTATATTTTCTTTAGGATTATAAGAAGCATATATATGTATTGTATTAAAGGAAATAAATGGTTAAGTTTAAGAGAAAAGATATATTTTTTTAGAGATAAAGTTTGTCTCACGGTTTTTTTTCTATCTCGTCGGATAAGAAAAATTTTTACTTAACGAATAATTGAATATAATATTTGATTTTGTTCTAATTCTGGGCTAAGTAATTTCTTTAAAATTTTCTTTTCTATTTTTCTTCCATTCAAGCAAATTGTTTATTTTACTTAAATTTTTATTTTGAGAAAAAATAGCCCCTAAAATCATTCATAACTATAGAATTTTAAATCATATCATATTTATAAGCTTATTCGTTTTCTTTCTTTTTTGTTATTATTTCTTAAACTTAGCTCTCTTTTTTTTAGTAAATTTACTGTTTGATTGATAAGTAAATCTCTCGATAGTAGTCTATAAAGATTATTTAGCTTTATCAAATATTAAATAGATTAAAAAATTTATCGACTTGTCTATGAAACTCTATCAAATAGTTTTTTGTTGTTTTTTTTTGTTCAAAAGTTTTGGTGTTAAAATTAAGTCAGTCGAACTATGAGTTTTAAATGGCTAGATTTTAAATAATTTTGTGTGTGTGTGTGTGAATTTTTTAAAATAGCCTTAGGTACTCTTGTATTTAATTTAAATATTTAGGTTATCCGAAAAATGAATTTGGTTATTGGGTCTGTAATAATTACATATATCCCCTAACTATTGAGATATTTAAATTTTTGACTTAAAATTTCTATTTTAATCAGGCAAGATGATTAAACTATTAAATAATATATAAAATGGCAAGTTTTCAATAAAAACGGAGAATTTAAGAGTCTAAAAATAAATTCTAAAAAAACTTTAAATATTACAAAAGAGCTAAAAATAGCAGTTACAATTTTTGCTTTTTAATGTCACTCAAATGCCTCATTTTTTTTTTTGAAAACTTGCCAAATGAACCAATATACAGTACATCTCTGAAATAAGTTGACAAGTTTTTAAACAAATCTTAAGAGGGTCTTAAGAAGCATCCCATAAATAATGTCCTTGGTCGTCTTAAACAACTCTTAAGCAAGTTTTAAGCAAAAATAATATCCTCTTAAGCATTGCTTTAATTTCGTATTTTATACCGTTACTATTATCAATAATTACGGTAAAACTTTAGTTTAACTGTCTATAAATAAAGTCGATAAGAATCGCATATTTCTGCAGTTAAAAAAAATAATAAGAAATATGCAAATCTGCAAATATGATGCATACTATTTTTATATAAATGAAAAAAACTCTGTGACAGCTCTAAAAATAAACTCAAAATCATAATTTTCATTCTTAAATAGGCTTTTATGTAATCCAACCTTTTTTTAAAATAAAATTAGAAACATATTCAAATTATGAAAAAATTGTAAATAAATTTTTAATTAAAGGCTGGAAATCCGTAGTTCTTATTTTTGGCGACTTTGCTAATACGTGGGCTTAATATTCTATATAATGCCTAATTTTTTTTCATTTTTTAAAATAATAGTATTATTTTAGAAAATAAAAGAGGAGTATTAAGGCTATCCTATAGATGAAACTGCTTTAATTACAGTCAAGCCTCGATATAACGGACATCGAAATAAGTAAAACCTTGATATAACGAATATCAAGGAAAAAAGAGAAATGTAACATAATAAACATTCAAATTATATTCGATATAACGAAATTCGATTTAAAGAACACCAATCATTTAGTTATATCGATGTTGGACTGTAAATCCTACTTAAGCCTGATGGCATTTAGCTACACTAAAACCGTTGCAATCTTTCTTTTTTCCTTCTCTTTCAAAACTCAATTTGAAAAGATTTAATTATTCTGCACTAAAAATGCTTATTTCATTAAAAAAATGGTACGGTAATTGTTTTAATGTTACCGTACTCTTAGCGTTCCCGTTGCTAAGTCGTACCCGTACCAAAAAAAAATATATATTTAAAAAAATTAAAAAAATTTTTTTTTTTTGGTACGGTACAGGTACGTTAATTTGCGAGAAATGCATTAACTCACTTTTAAAAGATTTATTTAAAATTAATGAGAGATTTATTAAAACATTTTTAAATATTTAAAGTAATGTGGGAATCTAAACTCGTTGAATTGGGATTTTTTACAAAAATAAATAAAGATGGCGAATAAACGATTCCTTTTAATCTCTATTTATGTTTAAAAAATAAATTAAAGTTGCAAATTTAAAAGTAATCAAGGTTACAAAAAAAATTCTATTTATGATTAAACTCAAATATCAAATTTTCATTAAAATCCTTCTTTACAATTAAACTATTAAAAAATGTTTGCTCTGGAATAAGAGCATAAAATAGATAAAAAATCTTAAGGGCAATAAAAAGGAAATGTGCACCTAAGTTTTTTAAATGTATTGAAATCGTCGGGCTGGTATAAACGACGAAAAAAATTTTCTTTTTATGTTACATTTTCAAATTTTTTTAATAGCCATTCTTAAAGCCAATTTTTAGACAGCTGGTTTTTATAATTAAAGATTCCTTTTGTTGATCATGCGATTAAAACTATCTTTTTTAATGAAAATACAAGTTTGTTTTTCAATTTTGCTGCAAATCAAGCTCGAATTAATCCCTTACTTAAATTCGACTATTAAAGATGTCTATTTTTTTATTCTACCTAAATTTTGTCATTTTTCACTATATATTTGTATAAATTATTTGAACACACATAGTTAAGCAATATTAGCGTGTTTATCAATTTAAGTCCAAAATTTGATTAAAACAAAAGGACATAAACGTCTATAATCTACGAATTTAAGTAACGGAAATTTTCGGGTTTGATTTGCAGCAACATTTATTTAGAACATAACTTCCATTCTCTGACCTTTTTTGAGTAAAATTGTACTTTATGAAATGATTAATTGAAAAAAAAACTTGACACATACTGCTTTCTTTAAAAAATCGCCCTCATAGAGCTTTATAATTTTTTTGATTTTAAAATTTTGTGTTTTACGTGAAGACATTTTTCAAAAAAATTGGCAAATATGAAATTCGTGTATGTTTGTTTATAATCTGGTTCTGTTCTTTTGGAATGTATGTTTTTAGTCTAGGGAAGTAATAAAAATTAATCGAAAAGAACAAATATTTTTAATAATTTTTCTTTAAGAATTGTTTAATTTCGATCCAATTTATTAGTAAAAAAAATTAAATTTTATTTTTAGAGCATAAGGTTTTTTGATTGTGGTATCACGCGTAGAATTTTATTAAATCAAACAAAATTTAATCAAAATAACAAGGTAGTTAATTTATTTCTATATTTGTATATAAATTTATAAGAAAATTATATCAAATCAAACAAATGAGTTTTTTTTTCAAGGCAATATAAAATCTTTAGAAAAAAATAGTAAATAGGCTTAAAAAAAATTAAACTAAGTATCCAGCATTGATCCAAGTGAAAAAAATTAAAAAATCCTTTTGTCTTAATTTGTAATAAATAAACTTTAACAATTCGAAGAACCTTTATGTAAGAAATCTTATGTCATAAAGACATTTCAACAAAATCAATAATATATAAAAAAAAGTGCTATGGTATTTTTGCGTTGTTTTTTTTTAAATCTTATAAAATTCGAAATAAATCAATTTTTTACAATATCTATAATTTTCCCAAAAATTAAAGTGTTGAAAAATTTTATTTGTGCATTGCTATTTTTTTGTATGAATTTAAGTATTTTAGGTTCTTTTTGCTTTGTTGTTCAAATCTGATTTTTGATTTTTTTTTATTATTTAGAAATTTTTTTTCTTCACCCTTTATGGTATTTACATTACTTATTTTTTGAATGATTAAATATCTTAGTGAAAATTGTTTATTTTAAAAATTTAAGATTCCTTAAATTTAGAATTATTATGTAATACAAAGCAATTTTTTTTAAACAAGGAAATTAACGAGATTCAAGTATAAGTTAAAATTCTAGGCATCAATCTTTTTTCTCTGAAATTTAAAAATAACTTTATTACGAAATTTAAGTGAATTGAAATTTTAAATAAGAAAATCCAAATATTATGAAATAAACTTTAATAGAACAAAATGGAATATCACTGCATAAAATAATGTACCAGACCTACCGTATTACCTTTCTAGATAAAGCAAATATTTAGCGCATGCAATAAAAAATCAAATATTTTTAATGTTACATTAAAGACGATTTTTTAGGATTAAATGCTACACTAAATGTGCGATTTAAGTACAAAACCTGAAAAAAAGATTTAAAAAAAAAATTTTTTTTTTCTTTTTGATTTTTAAATTTATGTGACCAGTTTTAGTAAGTAGTTAAGTTATTAAGGAGTAAAAAATTTCTTAGATGTGTTCTTACACAAATCGCTTCTTTTTTATTAATCTTTCTCAATCCCGACAAGATATTGGGTTAGTATATGATAAAAACTTGTAGACTATTTTTTTAATTTATATTTTACATCATCACTAAAATTTTATATCAACAATATTCCAAAAAAAATGCTTATCTAGAACCCTTGTAAACATCTCACATGAGATTCTCTGTTACCAATTTCTCATTAGATCTCAGAAGATCTCGTATCGTTTACATAGACTAAAAGCTGAGATCTAATATGAGATTCTGACATTGGAATACCGTAAAACCTTGTTTATTGGAATACCGTAAAACCTTGTAAGCGCCCCCTAGACCCCCTTTTTTCAGATAAACAGTCATCAGAAAAATTTTAATTTTGTTTTATTTTAATAGACCCCACTAAACTCTACGAGAAATGTCATAATAAGAAATTAAATTAATTTTTCTTTACTAAGATTTTCCCTTTCAAAGAGCCGATTTTTAGTCGTTTTACGGTATATACAAAAATATTTCTTGTAAAGTTTAAATTTCAAATGATATTATTACATTAATAATTAAATTTTAAATTAGTTTTTCGAAAATTAAGAGACAAATTTCAAATTTTCGTGACCAATTTTATATTTATGTAACCAGACTAAATTTAATAAGAAACTTTTTTAAGAATTTATATTTTTTTTCAGGTCACATATTAGGTGACCAGTGAATATGTGACCATTCAAAAAAAAATATCTGGTCACCAAATCGACATAAAGCCCCTGATCACATAATATGTGACCAACTGGTCACATAACAGGCAAGACCCGAAATACGGTACATGTAACAAAGTCTAAAATATACCCAATGTTACATGTAATTATGAAATGTAAAATCCTAAAATTAAAATCTAATTTCTGAGAATTCCTTTTATTTTACCTTTTTTAACTTTTTTCCGACATACCAAAATTTTTCGTTTTTTTCCGGAAATTCTCTTAGTATTTTTTAGTAAATAATTTTTTTTAAAAACAAAATGGGGTTTCTTTGAATTTCGGTAAATTCACGAGAAATCTGATGAAACAAAAGTGACTTATCAGTACTGTAGGTTTAAAAGAGTTTATATTCACATGACTTTAGTTAGTTCTAAATTTTCTAAAACCTTTAGATATCTTCATTTTTGATTTTTAAAAATTTGGTTATCAGCGATTAGTTAATTTTTATGGTTAGTTCTTGATGACTAAGTTATCCACAGATTTGAATAGATCCTTAAATTTTGGTAACAATATTCTGCTTTTTTTTTAATTTGATGTCCTCTAATCTAAAAACAAGCTTATCAATTGACCAATAGTATTTACTTGACTTATTTACGTAACAATGATATTTTTATTAACTTATTGAAATAAGATTTTTTTTATTGCGTTAGTCTACAGTTATGTAAAATATAGGCCATATACCTTTCAATTTCTTTTGTTAGATTTACTTTTTTTTCAAAACAAATTCGACTCTAAAATTGAAAAATTAACATTAATAGAATGCGAAATATCTTTTTGGCTTTATGAAATTGTATCCGAGTAAAAGAGTAAGTAAAATTTAAATTTTACATTTAAAACAAAAATTAAAAAATTTCGCGATATGGTTCGACTTTTTCTTTTTAAATTTGTTTCGGTTTTTAACTTTTAAATGCTAAATTAAAATAAAACATTTACATTTAAATGTTTTGTTTTTTTTTTTTTTAATTAAAAAAAAAAGTTAATTTCTTTCTTTGTTGATAGAAATGAAGACTTCAAATTCATTCATCGATTTATATGAATCCTTACGTAACTTTAATTTAATCCTAAAAGAGATTTACAACTAAAAAAAAAATAATTCCTCTTTATTTTATTATTTTGTGTTTATTGCAACTAATCTTTTTTATTTTTAAATTTGATTGGAATTTCGAACAGAATTATGTCATTTAATTTTATTATTTAAATTTATAGAATTTTTATTATTTTATGAACTATATCATAAAAAATATAATAAAAATATCAAATTCGATTTGAATTCAAAATAATTCCTTTCGTAAAAACAAAAGTAATTTTTTCATTTTTTTTTAATAAGTTCTAAATACTTTTATTAATTTATTCATAAAATAATCGAAAATAATTTACTCGATAAGTATTAAATAACACTTGAGATCAAGCAACATATTTTCCAAATTGTTTTTCGAAATGTTGAAAATCCATAAGTTTGGCGAAGGCTAATTTTCTTATTTTTTTTTGTTTTTTGGTTTATTTTGATATGATCGAAATTTAATAAGGCATTTTTTAGAAATAATATTCACTTAGGGTTTCATCTGTTATTTTATGATTATTATTCAATTTGATTTTAAGGAATTTTTTTCAAAGATTAGATCTTATTTCATAATCTTTTAATTACTATTTATATGGACTTGAATAAAATTCTTTTTATTAAAAAAAAAATTAGTACCAAAAAAAGTGTTTTTTTTTTAAGTTCTTTAGAAAATTTTGCCAAGAATTGTCCTTAATCAAATTTGTGGTCATTTTAAGGTTAAGTTATTATTAAGTTTAAGTAAAGATAATGAATTTTAACAAACAAAATTTAATTATTGATTGATGTTAGGAACTAATTTATCAATCATAAAAACCTTGTGAATAAATTCAAAATATGGAATAGAAAACTTGGGTCTTTCCTGTTTTGTGACCAGATTTAAAAGTTTGATGTTTAACTTTTCTTGTAACCTGATAAAAATTGTTGACCAGCAATTTTTTAAATATTTTTCCAATTCGGGTTTTATTCAGCTTTTAATCATCGAAATAGAAAAATTAAATTTAAATTCGCAAAAATTTTAATAATTTTTAATTTTTGATTAGTGCTCTATCAAAAATTGAAAATTAACAAGTAAAAAAGAATTAAATGATTTAATTTTTGATGCTGCCTAAAACCCAAAATTTAACAATAAATATTAAATATTAGGGACGTTTGGTGCATGAACAATAAATTTTAACATGGGAAGGATGTAGAATAGTATATGCATCAAATCAAATTCTAAGTCTTATCGAAGATATGCAGACTTAAAACTTTCCTAAAGGGATAAAAAAAAAATTGAAGTTTTGATTGATAATAATTTTAAAAGAACAACATTTTATATTTTATGTTTCTCCTTATTATAGATTAATATGAAAGTAATTTAGGCTGAGTTTTTTACAACAATGTATGCCCTATCATCAAAAAAAGTTTTATGTCAAAATTTTGTGGATTCTGATTTATTATGTTTTTTCTACCTCTCTCATTTTCATGGTGGATTTTTCTTAAAAAAATCTTATTTGAATATTTTCAAAAATTGTAAAACTATTGTTAAAAAAGAAAGTTAAGCTATTAATGTCCATGTAATTTGTACTATTTATGAGCAAAAAAGTTAATGTAATGCCTGACTCAAAATATTAATTAGTAGTATCCAACATAAAAACTATAAATCTTAAAAGCTTTTATATTTGAGAACTGTTTTATTAAATGTAGGAATTAAAGGAAAGCTTTACTTTTCCTTAAAAAGGTCTTTTTATTTGTCTCCTAGATTTTAATATATTTTGGTTCTATTCAAGTCGCATTATTTGCATTTTTGTTTAATGTTTAGTTGAATCCTTAGTAATTGAAGTAACAATTCAAATTGCAATAAGTTACAGCTGATGTTGCGACTAGAAAATTTATAATCCAGCTTATTAATTATTATGACATTTAAGATTAGTAAAAAGAACGTGTATGTGTCCAATAAATTCTTATTAAAGCTAAAAAATCATTAGAAATTGTTTTTGTATTTTTGTAAGAAATAAAAATTAGTGTAGAAAATTCGGGACCACTACTTTTCATAGAAAATTTTTTGGCAGAAAAGTTTTAAAGAAATCTAATTTCATATAAACTTATATTAAAAAAATCAAAGTAAAAATTTTTTGAAGAATTTGCTAAAATTTTAGAGAAATAAATCGAATTTTAAAGTAGATCGACTAGTTTTATTAAATAACATGATTAAAAATTTTAACCAATTATTTAACAATTATGAACTATTGATTTGAAAACCCCGAATAAGGACCATTTTTATCAGCTTCCATTAAAAAATTCTATGAAAAGGGGTACTGCCAAAAATCGGATAAAGTATTAAATTGTTTGTCATAATTTTAGACCAGACAAAATTAAATAAATTGGAACCAAGATAAGATTATTATTCCTAAAAACGAATGTATTTTTTGTGTGCCTTATCAAGTAAAGTCTTAGGATGTGCGAGGGAAAATTTTCAATTACTAGAACATATATCTACTTAAGTACTTGAGCATATTTCAAAAGTTATCTTTCTTGATAAAAAAAAACTACTTTAAAGAAAACTAAACATCTGTGGTCATACTCATCAAGTTCTTTTTTTTATATTAAAACCGGCTTTAAAAATCATACGGAGAAAAAAGAACTGTGAAGGACTAAAAATGTGTTTTTTTCTAAAAATAAATATTGATCTTTTTACGATTTAAATCATGATAAAATTTCTCAATAAGAAAAATATCCCATTCTCCTAATGATTTCATCAAAAAGAAAATAATATATTTTGATTTGATATCTTATTTGTATAAATAAGCTAATTTTTTTTTAGAATGATGAAATTAAATCGAGTCCAATCAAATTTATCAAGAGCATCCTTATTTGTTCTAATAAATTTTCATTTCCTTTAATAATTTAACTCTTTGTGTCTTTTTGCAAAATAGTTTTTTTTGAGACTCTAGGATTATAAGTAATTAAGACTTTATCAAATTTAATTTTAGACACATTCTAAAATTAGCATCAAACACAAGAAAAAAAAAACTAAAAAGAGCTGGAATAAGTCGGGCGGAAAGAATTCAAATTTCAAAAATTTATTTTTGAAAAAAAAGTCCATGTTTCTAAGCAAAATAAATAATTAAACATTAACCTTTCTAAATTTTTTTTTCTTTATTTTTGTATGTGTTTTTCAAATTCTACTATATTTAAGTGGAATTTAAACAAGAAAAATCAAAAATCCTTAAAATAAACTATCGATTTAAAACCAACAAAAAAAATTATTTTTTTTTTGTACAAGCTTTAATTAAGTTTCAAGATAAAATTAGTAATTTAATATTTATTTTAATAATTATTTTGGTTTTTTATGTTTTGTTTAAGGTCTAAACAAAACATACTCGAATTTTAAAATTTGAAAATTATTTCAAATATCAAGTGGATTTATCTTCTTGGTATTCTTAATTTCAATTAATATTTTTTTGGCTTTAAATTGGATTAAGACCTTGAGATCAAGAATTTTTAACAACAGTTGTGTGTGTGTGTGTTTTTTTTTGTTGTTGCTAAAATCTATTAGTAAAATTATTTAATCTTGAACCAGTTTCGAGTCAAGTTGGGTAAAGATGAGTTTATTTTGTCTAGGTACATTATGGCTAAGTATTTTATAAATTTTTTTTCGCTATTAGAAACAACTTTTTAAAATGAAATATTTCCTATAAATTAAATAAGTTAAATCCAATAAAATTTTAAAAATACAAAAAGTTTTAGCTTTTCACTTCCCTAATAAATCATAAAATAGCGCATATCAATTTACATTTTAACGTAAACAATATTTCATCAGTACATTAATTATTATAAATCTATTGAATACAAGTGAGAGGGCCATTCGGAAGGTTTTAAACCCTTTTTATTTTTCGATATGTTCTGACTAAAAAAAAAATTTTTGTATGATTCTGAACAACAAAAAAAATCAATAATTGAACTCAGAATAAATGTATTTTTTTTAAAAACAGCTCGATAGATTTCAAATCGATTTTTATTAAAACGGATTCCTCGACTTGAGCTCTTTGTTCTCTTTTACATCGTTATTTTTTTTCAATAAATTTCAAAGAGATAAACGATTGAACAAGAAGAAGAAGAAGATTCGCTTGAATTATTCCATTTAGAAAAGAAAAAATAAGATAAAAATCGATTTGAAATTTAACGAATTTTTTTTTAATGAAATTTCAAAACTTTAGTTTAACACTTAAAAACAATAACAAAAACCTGTTAGAACATGTAAACATATATTTTAAAAACGTGATTTTATTTATTCAATTTTGTTTTAATTTTACACTTAAAAAAAATTCTAATTAGAATCAATTCACGTTTTTTATTTTGTGAACTTCTTAGGCGCGTAATTTATTCCCCAAATAAAATTTTCTCCTCTCTAAATTATTAATATTTAAGATACTATTTAATTTTTATTTATTTGTTATTTAAAACCATTTATTGAAGAAATATAAAGCTTTTGGCATGATAAATTTTAAGTGACAAATTAAGCAATGTGTAAGCATGAGTGAGTTTTTTTTTATTTATTTAAATCGACGGGCACCAGTACCTATTAAATCTATTATATATAATTAAGATGATTTGTAGCAAGTCTAGAGTCAGAAAAATTAAGATTTCTCATAAGAGATAATTATTATCATTTACAAAATACAAAATTAAAAAAAAACTTTTTTATTATTGGGAGCTATTCAGTTGCAGCAAGTTTTGATCTTTATATTTTGATAAACAAATAAAAAACGCAAGCAAAAAATGTTTTATCTGGTATCCATAATTTTATAAAAAAGAAAAAAATTAGATTTTTTTTAATTTAGAAATAAGAAACAGATAGTAAGAAGAATTCCGTTTCAACAATTCTAATGAGGCTATTCTTTATCGAATAAAATCACGTAGCCCTTTAAATTTCAATGATTTTTAAATTTTCAAAAAAATCAGACACATAAATCACATTTAATGAAAAAATAAAATCGAACATAGCGTTATCTATTTAATTAAGCTAAAATAATAATTTGGTAAAATGAAAAATAAATAAATCTTTGACAATTATTATTATTTTTTTTTTTAAATGTTTTTTTCAAGATAAAGTAATTAATCATTTGTAACCATATTGCTCTTAATTTTTTTTTTACTATTTTTGGGTTCCTCTGGTTTTAAAGAATGCAACATTCAATACTAAAATTTTTTTGAATAGAAAATAATTTTAAAATTACCTTTCGAAGATTAGTCTTTAATCCCAAATAAGATTAAGTCCATTATTTTAGCTTTACTAACTTAAGTCTTTACTCTACAAAAATATAACTTACTTTAAATTATATTGAAAAGTGTTTTAATTAGGTTAAGTCAAGGGTTAAACATTAGGCTTAAATTAAGCTTTTTAATTGTGATTTATTTTTTGAGGGATTAAGAGAGAAGGAGCTACACGATACTTATGTTCTCGTTTATGTAGACTTTGATTGAATACGACAAGAACAGCAAAAAAAGTAAAGTTACTTAACCGTTTTAAATAAATTATGTAACTAAATTAAAAATCAATTTAAAAAAAAAACGAAAAATAAAAACGAAATTTTATTTTTTTAAATTGAAAAAAAATTAAAATTTCGTAATTTAAAGGTAAAATTAACTTTCGCAAATCTTGTTTGCTCAAATAATTAACATCTAGCTAAGAAGCATTTTATTCTAAAGTAAACATCTTTTAAGGAAAAAATAAGTTAATTATTGGTGATCATTTAAACGGACTCGGTAATTTTTCTCAATTGAAAAACTCTATTGAATAGATTTCATAAAATTCCATTAGTACCGATTCGGTAAAAAATGATTATAATTAAATTTAAAGCTAGAATTAAATCAAATAGCCGGAATATTAATTTTTAAAGTATTATACTTTTATGGGAATAATTTTTTGATGTTTAATCATTTTAAGCATTATTTTGCGCATTTTGGCACACACGTTTACACATATATGTGCAAAAAACAAATTTAATAAAGCAGTCTAAAATAAATTACGTATTTAATAATAATCTTTGCAGGGTATTTTAAATTTGAATTTATTTTCTCGGATGGATTAAGGGTTTTTTTTGGTTTCATAAAATAAATTAAATTCAGATTTCAATATATAAAAAATATTATTTTGAAAAAAAATTTTTACGATCGAAAAATTGTCTATTATTTAATAATTCAATGCATTCATTTTCTTTAAATTAAAAAATCGAATTTGTTAACCAACAAAAAAAATATGTTATAAAACCAGTTTAATTTTGTGTGGGAAATAGCAAATCGAAAATGAAAATCACGCTTTGAGATAATTTTCTTTTTTAAATGCCAAAAGATAATATTATTTCAAGAGTTTTAAGTCTTAAGAAAATCAATATAATGTAAGGTGAAATAGTCGCCCAAAATATTAAAGAGAGTAGAAAAATAAAAAGGTGAATATTTAAATAGACACATTACCACTTATTGGTAACTTAGCATGTTGTTTCTTTTTAATTTTATTATTTAAAGATTAAAAAAATGTAATCTTATCTTAGATATTGAGAGTTAAGCAAAAAATAACTAATTAATAAATTTAGTTTAAGAACAAAAAAAAAGATCGACTCATCTTACGACTACTACGTAATTTTTTTCAAATTTATTTTTCTTAATTAAGATTGATATAAAGTTAAATATAAAAGATTATTCATCTAGAGCTAAATAAGATTCAAGATTACTTGCATTCGTTTTTGCTCATAAAAAGTCTTAATCTTCTTCGTTTTCATCTTTTTTCTTGTTGTTGTTGTTGTTGTTGTTTTTTTCTTATTTCAAAAAATGCATGCAATAAAAAAAAATTTAAAATTTTTTTTTATAAAAACACTATTTTGTAAATTTAATTTTTTTTTAAAAGATATTTTGAAACTAAAATAAAAAGGTAAATAAATGAGTAATAAATGATGGAAAAGTGTTTAATAAAATCACGTATTGACTGTCCGCCACCCGAGACACGTCAATTAATCAAAGACAAGGATTTAACCATACAGAAACTAAGCGAAAAACTCAAAACATACGAATCGAATCAAGCTAGTCTATTGAATGAACGAGAAAATTTATTAAATTTGTTCAATAAACTAATAAAAAATCTCAACGACAAGTCGAATAGTTCAACTACTAAAAATGACAAATATATTGAGAATTTAATAGAACAAGAATTTGAGTTTATAAAATCGCCCAATCAGCTGCGAACTCCGACTAATTCGACCGATAACTTTAAATTATTAGACGAGAGTTATGTAAATTATTTGAATAAACAAATTGAAATAGCTAGTTTTATAATTCAATCTAAGTCAGATTTGGATAATAAAAATATGACTAATTCGAATACTTCTAATCTAAGTCTTGCCTCGCCTACACCTCCTATTTCATCCGCTTCATCATCGTCTTCATCTCTTGCTAAAAATGATCGACTTGGTGAATTAGATGAATTCGAAACTAAAAATGTACCCATGACTCCTAGTTTTAAATTATCAAATAACAAAAATATTAATTCTTCCATAAGTTCGTCCATGATGCTACAAAGTCCCAAGCAATTAATGCTTAAAAAAACATTAAAAAATACTGTTTCTACTTTAAATAACAACAATAATAATAATAACATTAATCGAACAATTTTAGATATTACTAATCAGACTCCATTGTCAACTAATCATAAAAATGTATCCTTAAACAATCATGTTATTAAATATGAATTGTCTAATGATTTACAACAAAAGGAAATTGAATTATTAAATAGGAAATATGGTGGTCATTTGAGGGCACGTAGGGCAGCTAGAATTATCCAACTAGCATATAGAGAATATCGTTTGAGAAAAAATTATCAGAAATTATGTGAAAATACACTGAAACGCCGAAGTTTGGACATATCGACAAATTTTGCCAATCAAACTTTGAATGAAACTAGTCAACCTATGAGGCATGCAAATAAAAAATTAAGCATTGATTTACCCAGTGTTGATTTTGAGCATTTAATTGAGAAATTGAATAAGAGAAATAATGAGAATGTCGAAGAGGCTGACGAGGAATTTGAAGATGCTGAAAGTGGACCTGAGAGTGATGATAAAGTTAAGAAACAATTAAATTTTACAAATCAAATGAAAACAAAATTTGATGATTTATCAACCATATCAATATTGAGCTCGTCGAATGGTGATTATAAAAATTTAGACGATGATGAAGATGAAGTTGATTTGAATTATTCGGTTAAAAACTTAAATCTAAAAAATTTAAATACAATTAATTCAACATCTATAAATAGTGTTTATTCTAGTGAATCCACATCAACATGTTCATCTTCATCAACTAAGGCATCGAGTTCCAAGAGTTTTAAAATACAAATTAATAAACCTTTAGATTCACCCGTTTCGCCTAATCAAACTCCTAAAAATACCGATTCACCATTAAAAAATTCAAGACTTATTCAAAGCGAATTTGTCAGTCATATAAATCCAAAAACTTTAAATAACTATGATGTAAATAAACATAAGTATTTAGTTGGCCTCAATTTATTCAATAGGTATTTTATTAATTTTCTTGAGAAATATTTTTTGAAAAAAAAAAAAATTTTTTTCTAATTTTATTTTATTAAAGGAAACCAGAAAAGGGTGTAAATTATTTAATAGAAGAAAAATTTCTTGATCGTAATGCGAAAAGCATAGCTGAGTTTATATTTAATAGAAATTGTATAAGCAAACAATTAATTGGTGAATATATTAGTAATACACAGGATAAATTTATCCGTAGTGTTTTGAGGTAAATTTAAATTTATTCTTAATTAAAATTTTTCATAGTTTTAAACATTTTTTTGATAAATTTTTAATTAATTTTAAGTGAGTTTATTCAACTTATTGATTTGAAAGATTTAGCAGTAGATGAAGCCTTACGTAAATTTCAATCTCATTTTCGAATGCCTGGTGAAGCTCAAAAGATCGAGCATTTAACTCATGCATTTTCGACTCGTTTTATTGAATGCAATAAACTTTTATGTAAAAATATGTTTAATTGTGCTGAGGAAACAATTGAAGTATTGGCATATGCTGTAATACTTTTAAATACGAGCATACACAATCCCAATGTGAAACCATGTGAAAAAATGAAATTTGAACAATTTCTAAAAATGACTAAAGGTATAGATAATGGTAATGACATTGATAGAGAATATTTACAAGGTGTTTATGAACGAGTTAAACAAAACGAATTCAAACCGGGCAAGGATCATACAAGCTCGGTTATTGAATTCGAAAAAAATCTTGTTGGTGCTAAAAAACCAACTACTATATTTGCTCTACCTCACCGACGTCTCGTTTGTATCGTACAATTATATGAAGTCTACGACCTTACCAAAAAAGATAAACCAAATTCACATCTACGCGATTGTTTCCTTTTTAACGACATACTTGTTGTAAGTATTTAAAACAAAATTAAATTTATTTAAAAAAAGCCATTTTTAAAGAGCAAAGTTTTATACAATCCCGAGAGAAAAAAAAAACAGACAAAAAATACTGTTTAGACAACGTTTAAACGTGAGCGTTTTATCGCTGTTTTTTTTAGCGATAATTTGTTCAGAAATGGATTTCTAATTTATAGTTTTGCAATAAATGATTCAGTAGTCTCAACCTATTTTTTCCAAAAAAGCGTTGTTAAGCGTTTTTTTCCTAAAAATTTTAAAAATTTCTGAGTTCTGATTTTTTAAAAATATAAGTGTTTTTTTTTTTGAGTTTATGCGATAAAACATTCACATTCGACTAAAACAAAACAGATAAAACAGTGTTTTTGTCTGTTTTTTTTCTCTCGAGATTACAAAATATTTATAGGCTTTTCATTTTGTTAAGTAAAAAACACTACACCAGTTGAAAATAAGACCAAAAATTATAAAATTAAATCGATTTGCTTCTGATATTTCAAAACCACTGGGAATCTCTTCCGAATCTACTATCAAAAAATTTTGTTTTGTTAATTTTTTTCATCTTGTTCGAAAAGTAAATTTCCTTCTAAAGTTATAAAAATATAGGTTAATATTTACCAAAATCGACAAATCGAATTTCGTCAATTTTTATTATTATTTTTACGTATTTAGGCTTGAAATATATTAGAATTATTTTACCTTTTTTCAGGAAGAGACAAAGGCGCTCCTCACTGTTAATAATTTTAAAACTAATTATTTAAATCTTCAAAATTTGTTATTAACTACTACGAAATTGTATACGAAAGTGAAAGAAATGCTTTTTTTTTTTAATTTCCGTAATCAAGGTCTTGAAAAATTTTTTCGAAAATTGTTATTAAAGGATATTAAAATTTCAAAAAGTCAAATCAAATTGCATTTGTAAGCACATATATTTTAGTTAATTAAGCCAAAGGATGCATCGAATGATTTTTGATCAATAGGGGAATGATTTTTTTTCCAAGCAAGCTAAAATTTCGTGTGTGTTTTTTTTTAGAACACAAATTTCTCTTAATATTTTTCAAATGATTTAGCAAGTGAAATCAGTCGTATTTTAATTATTTATAAGTAAATTTTCTTTATATTTGATAATGACAAATGCATTAAGATATAAAAAAAAAAAGCTGCTTTTTGTCAAATATTATTTTTTTAATTAAAAATTGTCACACAATAAATTACGTAGGAAATTGAAGTAGAAAAATAGAGAGAGAGTGATAGATAGAAATAAAAAAAACCCAGAATACAAGCTGAAGGCAAACATTAGCAAAAAAAAACTAGCTTTAAATTTCAAACTGTTATTTAACTTGGAAAAAGAAAATGTATAAGGAGTTGATAATTTAGCATCAACAAAAAAATTTTTTTATATCCATAGGGTTAATCAATAATAATTGAATAAAAAATATATCAAATAATAAAACTAAGATAATAATGATAAAAATAAATCAATATTTTCTTTTATTAAAGCCTAATTTCGTTTATATATATATTTTTTCTAGTTTTTAAAAAGTAATATTTGGAAAAGAAATTTTCTATAATTGAAAGCATTTGCTTCAAAAACTTTTTAGACTCCCTAATAAAAATGGCTTTTTATTTGCCAATGTTTTTATAACATTTACAACAGAATAAAAAAGAAAACAAAAAAAAAAGAATCAAATTATTTTATTTTGTTTCTTTTGGAAATTAGATAACAAAAGTATTTTCCAAAAAAAAGAATAACACATTGTACACATACAAATATGGGTTTCCATTGCATGGAATGAATGTTGTTTTATTCACGACGAATCGTAAGAAATCCTAAAATAAACATTTTATTTTTTTTTTTTTGGATTTTTTTTTGTTATTGTAGACTATCAATATGGTATCAGATTAATTAGAATGCCAGAGAAAAAAGTGCTAATTACATTCAATGCTAAAAATGAAAATGATCAACAATTATTTTGTCGTGATCTAGCTGAATCTATTGCCGAAGTAAGCTAAGTTTTTCTACCTGGCAACAAACAAAAAAAAAATCTTTTTTTTTAATTAGCTTTCTTAAAATCTTTTTTTTTTTAATTATTTTAAAATTTTATTTTTTAGTCAAACGAAATTGAATCAATTCGAATCAAAACAGAATTGGAAAAATATAAACCTAATAAAAATTTACTTCATTTGACGAATAATCAACAAAATGTCTTTAACGGAAATGTTAACAGTAGCAGCAGCGGGTGTAATAGTAATCCTAGTGTTTCTATTAGTAATGGTAATAATGGAATGTCGCCGAAAATAATAACTAATACTAAACAACAAAAAACATCTTTATCATCGTCTTCCTCAACAACATCAAATTCATCAACATCATCTTATTATTCAGCTGGTAAGTCATTACAGACATCACCAGTTGAAAAACTTGTAAATCATAATAAAATTGAATCAGATAAAAAACCGACACTCATCAAGCGAACTTTATCCAATTCTCTGCTGGACATATCTCAAAATTCTAATGCAGTTTTAAGTATGAGCAATTTAAAAACAGGCCAATATGCCACCGGGCTATGTCGAGCTGGATCAGAGTGCTCAATTTATAACAACCCTCTCGTAAGTATTAAAAAAAATTACAAAAAAAAAATTTTTTTTTCTTAATTTCATTAAATTTTAAGCTAATAAAATAAGTTAGAAAATTTAAAAAAAACAAAAGTAAGATTAATTGTCTTAAAATTAAGGCTGTGTATTTAGTTCCTTTAGGATTTTTTATTATTATTTTTTGATTGTAAAGACTTAATGGTTTGGATATCAATCATTATTTTTGATTGTTTAAATAAATGCATTAAAATTTTATCGAGTTATAAATTATATAATCAAATTTTTTTTTAAAAGAAAAATTAATGAAAAATAAATAATTTTATTTATTTTGTCAAAATTAAAAGATAATTTTTTTTTCTTCGGGATTAATTAATACTTGGTATCCTAAAACATTAAGCTTTGTATATTTTGTATGTGTATGTTTTTTTTTTGTTTGAAAGTTATCGTTGTGTTCAATATTTACTTAAAACTTGCATGTTTTTATTTCTTACCTAATGGTTTCTAAAATTAAGGATTCAATACTTTATTTCTTAAATAAGTTGAAAGCTTGTATAAAAGAATGTTCCAGAAGAATAATCTAAAGGAATTGTTTAAAACGATTACTTTTTTGAGCAATTTCTAAAAAAAATTGGCTTGTAGTCATCCAAACGGACAATATTATTAAATCAATTAAGTTTAATTTCAAATATAAATAACTGTACTTAATTAGAAAAAAAATTTACATCTATTAGTCTTTTTGTTTTTGTATTATTTCTAAGTGTTTTTAAATATTGGAAAAGAATATATTTTCAAAATTTAAAATATTTTTTTCATTCAAGGAAAAGCGAAGATCACAATCTTTTTTTACAAAAAATGATTTAAAAATACAACAAAATGAAAAAGAACAATCTAAAGAAAACATCTATGCCGATATAGAGGATGTCACTGAAAATCAAGACACGGACAATTTATACGCTAATGAACACGACTTGGTGCTGTTCGATGAAAATATACTGAAAAAAGAAATAAAACAAAAACAATTAACTAGTGCAAATAAATCCAGTAGGATATCGAGTTCGTTGTTCTCATCGAGCAATACAGTCACATCTAATCCGTCGTTAACCAATTCAGCAACAAAATATTTTACCATAAGTTCAGCAGCTGGTCAAAAATTTCGTCAAATAATTAAAAAATATGTCTAATTTTTATTATTTTTTACGTGATTTTCCGATTTATGATTACAAATGACTTTAATTTATTTTTTATTTTATTTTTTTCACACAGAAACAAAAAAATTGCAAAAATCCTCCGAGTTTATATTAAATTATTTCACTTTTTATTTTTTTTTTAAATTTGTCACAAAATTTTTTTTTTAAATTTTCAAAAATTATAAAAAATTCCTAAAAAAAAAAACAAATTTAAAAAAAGAATTGAGAAATTTTATTTTTTATATGGATTTTTTTTCTGATTGTTAGATTCTTATAAAAATCTTATTACTTTTTTTTTTTTGAGTTTTTATATTTTTTTTTAAAGTTATTGAGCACTCTTACACAAGGTTCACATAATTTAGTTTATCTTTTGGATTTTTATTTGGAGACGTTTTTTTTTTTTGTTCTTTTTTATTTTTTTAAAAAATAGTTTTCTTTTTTTATTTCTATATTATATTGATCTGTGTATTTTTGAAAGTATATTCATTTTTATCAAAAAATTAAAAAACAAATAAAATCAACAATATTAAAAATTTATAAAAAATAAAATTTTTGACATAAATTCAAAAAAAAAATTATTATCTTGAGTCTCTGACATCTGACAATTTGTTATTTTTATTGTAAAAAAAAAATAAACATTATTATCTTATTTGAGTCTTATGGTAATTTCAAATGGTTTTTTGTTAAACATCAAGCTTTGAAATTTTTAAGCATTATTTTTCAGTTTTCTTTGTTAACAATGCCTAAAAATAAAATCCTTATATATAACCAGTAAAAGAAAATTATTTTATAGAAATTTTCTCCAATTTTTGAAATAGAGGTCTAATTTTAGGTTTAATACTTCTTAAGTTTCTTATCACTATATACAAGATTTTAAAATGCTGAATATTTGGCTAAGTTTAAGAGCCGAAATAGCTCAGTTGGGAGAGCGTTAGACTGAAGATCTAAAGGTCCTTGGTTCGATCCCGAGTTTCGGCATATTTTTTTTTTATGAACCAGATAATCAAAGATTCTTTAAAAAGATCCATAACAAAAAAATCGCTTACTTCTTCAATTTTTTTACTAATTTGTTGGTAAAAATTTCGATTATAACGGGTATTGGCATACATAACGAATAAACTAATGTAACCAATTCAATTAAAGCAAGCTAAAAAATATTAATTGAAAAAAAAATCAACCAAAATTAAGTCGATTAATGCATCAAAAAGCTGCGGTCCGCTAGCACCCCGTTTGCGACATTATGTGTTATAATTATAGTACAAATGATTTCAAGTAAGTAAGACTAAGTGCAAACAAATTATTAGAACAGTTCAATTTTTATTGTTATTGATTAAATTGAAATCTTTTGCCTTAGACTGTTTATAAAAAATTTTTTTACCCAACTGTTTGGACCTATTTTAGTTTTTATTCTTTAAAATTCTACAAACTAGGTTAATTTCAATTGAATTATGGTAAATAATTAAGAAAAAAAACAAAAATAAAATTCATTTCTTTTTGTCAAAAAATAAAAATAACAAAAATAACTTAAAAATGGAATATAAATTAAATTATAAATATAAGAGCCGAAATAGCTCAGTTGGGAGAGCGTTAGACTGAAGATCTAAAGGTCCTTGGTTCGATCCCGAGTTTCGGCATTTTTTTTTTTAAATTGTAATTATTCATTTGTTGACTAGAAAAATTTCAAAAAATTCAATTAAAAAAGTTTAAGATAATTTTCCAAGATTTTTACTTTTAGAAAATCCAATAAAGCATCCGCACTTAATCTGTCATCTGGTAGCTTCATTAGCGTTCTAAGAATTATTTAAAAAATAGATAATCAAATTTAAATTCAATTTTTTTAATTTTCATCATTACTTATTCAAAACAAATTGTAATCTCGGAGATGTCTCTATTTTTGGAGGATCTTTTTCGACAATAGCTTTTATAATTTGATAATAACCACGTCCGTCAAATGCCATTTTTAAACATATTAACTCATAAAGTACACATCCAACAGACCTAAAAAAAAAATAAATAAAATTTTTTATTTTTAAACATACTTTTGGCGAGAATAAAAAAATTACCAAATATCTGATGCAAAATACAATTCATTATTCTCTATTAACTCAGGACAAAGATAATTTATTGTTCCAGCAAATTTACTCGATTTTTGAATTGATGCTAATGATCTAGCGAGACCCAGATCACCTAATTTTATCAAATTTTCATGCAAAAATATATTTCTTGAAAAATAAGTAATAACTTGAGTATAATCTTAATTAAAAAATAAGTAAGAAGAAAATTACGCTGGTTTTATATCTCGGTGAATTATGTTTCGATTATGTAGATAACTAAGACCATCAAGCATTTGACATAACCATATATATATTTGTTCCTCTGTAAATTGTTTCTTGTTTGTTTTATAATCGTCGATTTTGTCATCTAAATCACCACCCTATTTCAATTTTATAAAATTAGGTAACTATTTTAAAATCGGGAAAATATAAAATGCTCAAAGTTTTAAATAGGCCTTAATCAAATCAAATAACAATTATTAATAACGATTATTAGATTACATCAAAGATAAATAAAAAATAGTATGGATTAGGTAAACATAAATGATTACTTAATTCATAATATGATCACCGAAATATTTTAATGGCCACATAAATTTTTATAAGATCATCAACTTTTATTCTTGGTCACATAAATCGTTTAGCGATTTCTCATTTTATCACCAGTTTTCCGGAAAAAAATATAAAATTTCTAGTTTTTTCGAAATTTCTTGACAGAATAAAGCTTTTGCAAATTATGAAGATTTTTAAAGAAATTTACAATGCGAAGATTGTTGCTTAATTATTATTTATTATAAATAAACTAATCAAGAATATAACTATATCACGTCTTGTCCTCAATATTACCCTTATTAGTCACGCTTTGTCACGTCATTTTTCGACATCGAAATTTGTCACATGTTGTCCTTATAGAAAGGATGAATCCTAATTTAGTCACATATAATCCAAAAGACTTAATAGGAAAAGACAAGGACAAAGTGTGACTTTGTGTTACATATTTAGTCGCTACCGGTAAGTTGTTGTGTAGCCAGTGTTTATCACCAGATCAGTGATGAATGTTTCCCACCTATAGGTAATCAACCGATCACGTTATCGACTTGATCCTATTTTTTATATTTCTGTAATTGATGTAAGACATCGACTGTGTGCTCTGTTTAAAAAAAATAGTATTTTAATAAACATTGAAAAAAAAATTACCTCGCAATAATTAGTGACTAAGCAAGCTTTGTGATCATGTCGAAAACAATCATAATACTTAATAATAAAATTATTCTCCATATCTCTAAGTAAATTAATTTCATCGATAGTATACAAAAGCTCGTCATTATCTAAAAGGTTTCTTGTCAAAATTTTTAGAGCTCTCCTAAAATTGAACATTTTCTATTAAAAATTTCAAATGTTTTCAAATTTAATAGATTAATACTTTTCATTAGCATTATTTATGTCTTCAACTAGATATACTTTACCAAAGCCACCTTCACCGATCTCATCAATTATTACATATTGACCATTTTTCAAAAGTTCTCCTTTTGGATACGAAACTGTGGCAATTTCATCATCACTCATTTTGAAATTCATTTAATTAATAATTTTTGAGCTAATAATCACTAATACTGATGTTTACAACAACCACAAAAAAAAATAATTTAATTTCTAAAATATTTTTTTCCTCTCATCTGGTTAAAAGTAAAAAAATTTAAAATAAAAAAGAAGAAATTTTCAGAAATAATAATTCCAATCTAATGTCGCCTTTTTTATTGACATGGCAACAAATTATTATTTCTTGTTACTTATGTATTATATATATACTATCCCTAAGCAAAATGATTAAGTTTTTTCTTGATTTTCTAATAGAGAGAACTTGAAATTGGAGTTAGATTCCAATAATTCTACTGAATCGATAAGTTCATTTAAACATTCATAAAAAGGTATTTTATTTTTTTTTTTGTGTGTGTAAAATATTAAATCTTATTATTTCCAAAATTAATTTTAAATAAATAAACTAATTGAGGAACTTGTTTTGAACATTTTTTAAAAATTATTTGAGGGGAAATTTTTGAGAAATTTTTCTGATTTCTAATAATTTAAAATATAAAGCTCTAAAAATTTAAATAAATTCAAAGAAAATTTCCTAAAATTTGAATAGAATACTCTTTACCATAATGTTTCTCAGGATTTAATGAGAGCATTTATAAAACTTTAGGCAATTCTATTAAGTTTATAAGTTAAAAAACAATTGACACATTTTATCATATAATATTTAGATAAATTTTTTCCCAAATTTCTGTTAATAACCAAAAAAATATTAAACAATAGAAGTCTGAAGTGAGTAAGCAATTTTCAAATTTTTCTATAAGTTGCCTCCAAGCATGAATAGAACAAAGTTATTTTAAGCAACACAGAAACTTATCAGATGTCTAATTGAGGCAAAATGTTATTTTTGCATAGATTTAATCAATTTTAATTTTGAAATGGCCGGTCGAAATCTCTAGAAGAATCAAAAAAAAATAAAACAGCCCAAAAAGATTATCAATTGCTTCCAAAAGGGAACCAACTTCGCCCCTATTTAAAACACTTTTCATTAAAAATTCCAAGAATTAGCTTCTGGCTATTCCTCATTAAAAAAAAATTGATTTTTTAAATTTAATGACAATTTATTTTAAAAAAAAATCTTTATTTTTAGATATTTTGTTTTTAAACGAATTTAACTGAATTTTGGATAGTATAAAATAAAAAAAGAAAATTTAAAAATTTATGAAATTTCTTAAAAAAGGCAAAGGTTAAGGTAAAAAATACATCCTTTCACCTTTGCTTCTATCTTTTTTTCATCTTTCACTTTCGATTTAGAAAGCCTGAAGGTGAAAAGCGAAAAATAGAATGTTAATTTTCATCTTTATCTAGAAATATCAATACCCTGCTAATTTTCATCTTTATCTGTAGAATTTAATTTGAATTAATTTTAATTAAATCATTTGAATAAACAATATCGGCATTAATTTCCTAATTAAAACTCAGAATCAAATCAGAATATGAAAATTTTATTTTTTATTAAACATTTTTTTTTCAAAGTTTGAATTAGATTAGCCAAAGAACAATTATTAAATAAAATTTAAAAAATCAAATCCATATCCAAATACATGGTAAAAACCTTTTGACAACAAAAAATCTGCTTTTGACACCCAAACAAAAAATTGATGATCAAAACAAACCATTTTGAAAAAAATAAGATTTTTTTATATAAATTACAGTGCTGCTTGTTACTTTGTAACAATAATTATATAACGTTATATAACGTTATTAGTTATTTGGAATTATTTGGCGTTATTTAACGTTATCAAAATTCATTGTTTAATCTACGTTATGAAACGTTATATAACGTTACCAAAAGACATAAATAATTATTAAAACAAATCAACACTTTTGGAAACGTTATACAGTAACTGCGCAGTTATATCACGTCATATTTAAATCAAAATTAAGTTATTTCACAGAGAACTGCCGGAACGGATTTCTTCTGATATAACTCTATGTAAATTTTATTTTTTTATATCACAATATTTGCAAAAATCACAGATTTTTAAAAGTACAATAT
>NTPY01000752.1:59955-78530 GCA_002922825.1 Brachionus calyciflorus
CTGAATAAAAAGATAAAATTTTGAAATAATGTTTTTCAATGAGCTTATTTAAATCACAATTTCTTTATATCACACTTTTTTACCGGAACCGATGGGGTGATATAAACGCGCAGTTACTGTATAACGTTTCATAACGCTATATAACGTTAGATAACGTTACCAAAAGTGTTGATTTGTTTTAATAATTATTTATGTCTAATTAAATTTTATTAAACGAAATTCAAAAATTTTAGGAAATTTTATCTAGCTAATTTTTTGTTATAAATTTTTAAAACACACAAATTTTTTCAACTAGTGTTTCCCTTGACGAACAAAAATTAAAATGAAATTATCCGAAAAAGATGCAAGTTTATCTTGAAAAAATTTTTTAAAAACTGTAAAACCAGAAAAATCCAATTTTTATTATTGGCTAATAAACTCTACCAATTTTAAGCTTTTTGTCTCTATATCAGTTATTTAAATCACACTTTGTTGTTTATACACTTTATTTTTATTCTTGTTTTCTTCTCTCTACTTAAAATTAATTTTTAAATTTAACTTTAAATGGCTAATCTGGATAGAAAGAAAAAATAATCTATAAAAGACCATTTTTTTAAAGTTAGAAAAATTTTTATTATATTTTTTTGAATTTAGTTAAAAAATGGGAAAAACAGCTAAAAAAAAGATTTTTACAGCCCAAACTTTTGTTTCGGTTTAGTTGAAAAAATCTTTTTTTTTGTTATGAAAAGTAGATTTTTTGTTTTCAAAACACGGCATCCCAAATACATTAATTAGAGGTTAATCTAAAGTTAAGAAATAAATTTTATTTTGTTAAATCCAGTGAACAGTTTAGTACCTTAAAATTAGGAAAAGCTCTGTTAATTTTAAATTGATATTTTTAAAGATCACAACTTAAGTATCTTAAAATGCAATCAAAATTAACAATTTTTTTTGAAAAAAATTTCCTAAATTTTTTATATCTAAATTTGGACATTAACACGGCCATTCGTTTTAATAAAATTCGGTTTTAGTTCGAAGAATTTGATGCACTAAAAATCATTATAGAAGACTTATATTATTTTTGAATTCTTATAAAATTATTTGTTGGGCTATTTTGATTTAAACTTAAAAAGAATAAAGCTTACATCATTTCTATCGAATTTGCAACGTAACCGTATAGCGAACGTATCGTATCGTATGCCGGACAGATTCGACCGTACTACCGTACCGTACCGGACGGACGGACGGACGGACTAAAAAATTTTTTTCTTTTTTTCAATTTTTTTTTCAAAAAATTTTATTTTTCGAAAAACCGTATTTTTGATGAACCCCATTTATTTCGAAAAAAAGAAATAAACTTTTAAAAATAAATTGAAATAAAAAATGTTTGAGTCAGTCGAATACGGTACGGTACGTTCGACATACGTTCGCGTCCGGCTAAGTCGCAAATTCGATAGAAGTACAGTAATTAAAAATAAAGTTTTAAAATCATAAATTTATCTCTTATTTTTCCAATGGGGGATAAAAAAAGGGAAAATCTCTATCAAATTATCTAATTTTTGAGACCTTATATTTTTTATCCAAAAAAAAAACCAAAATAAGTTTTATTCTGAATGGAATTCGCTTGAAAAAGAAATAAATTTTTTTAAATTTAATTTATAAAATTAAATTTATTTATTTTCAAAAATTTTAATTTAATCAGCTCTTAATAAGAACTGAATCACTATCATTTAATTGAACCGAATTGGAGACAATGGTATTTTCATTAGCACTCATATTTGTATTTATACTGGCACTAGATACCCTTGATTCAGCTTTCATAAATTGATCAGTTTTAGCATCGAGTTTTACTCGTCTTATTCTTGAATTTGAATTCGAATCTTCTAATAATTTTGTTCTCAAGTCTAATTCTTCTCGGTTATTATTTAATTGTTTAGTTTGAGCTCTTATAATACTAGCCCGAACATCCTTGGGCAAATTTTTACTACTTTGTAAAAGATATGTATAAAGTGTTAAGGTCGATGGGTTTTGAATTTTGTTGTCGTCAATTGAAGGAGTTGTTGACCGTGGTAGCGGGCTAGGAGAAGTGATATTTGTTTGTTTTTGGTCTGTCGAAGAGCGTGGTGATAATAAAACGTCTTGGGTACTGCCAATTCGTTCTAAATTACTCAACTCTTTTAGTTTTAATTTATTCACAGGATTTGAAACCAATAAATTATGACTATTTGCTGAAATTAATCCACCATTCTTAGCTGAAGGAGCTGATCTATTTATATAATAAAAATAACTTGTATTTTGATTTTTATCATTTGTGCTTGGTGGTACATTTGTTAAAGTATTCGCAGTTGCTAGCAAATTACTTATTAAAATCGGTGTACGAATTGGAGTTACACTTGGATTTGTTTGCTTAGGTGGATTTTCTATAAAATAAATTAATAAAGATTGGATTTTAAGCTTTTTTTAAAATTATTGTTTAAAATTTATTTTAAACCTAAAATAATTAAACCCATATTCTCGTTGCGAGCTTGAAGAAAGTTTAACACACTGTAAATTCATATTATGGTATCTTTTAGAATGTCCCTAAAGTACGGAAACGGAATCGCGGAATACGGAATTCCGTTGACCCAATTTCACGGAATTTTTTTGACTTTTTTTCCGCACTAAGGCTACTAAAATGCGGAATTTCCATAGTTTAGTAGATTACTATCCTGGTCATTCATTTGTTCAAAAAATGAAAATTCATTTCTGTTCAAATTACTTCGTAAACATTCATTAACGTTCATGAACATTCAAAAGAATTCACGTGAATTCAAATGAATACTTGTGAATATTCATAAACATTCATTTTTGGAACATATGAATGTCCAGGATAGTATTTTTAGTCTGGGGAATTTCATTTCAGAAAACCATTAACGGAAAGTTTGAAATTTCGAAAATTTTCGCTGGAATAAATTTTTTAAACTTTTTAAAGACTAAAAATCAAAACTTTGATAAATATAATTTTTAACTAAAAAATTAAGATAAAAACTATTTCTACTTTTAAAATTGATCGAAAAAAATTTCCTTAATTTTTTTTCAATCTGTTATTTTTAATCTTAGAATTATTAAATTTAAAAAAATAAAATTTAAATTTTTAGAAATAAAATATTTTTCGTATCCAGTAGTGTAGCTAAGGGTGGGGTATGTGGTTCGACCTCTTAATTAAACGTTTTTGTATGGTTCACCGAATCAATTTTTTAAGGAAAAAATTTCTATTTTACCGAAACGATCTAGGCTAATAGTAATGGAATTCTGAGAGAAATTAATGAAAATGTATGGAAAAAAAGGTTTTCCGTTAATTCCTTATCGCCCTATCTTTTAAGAAATTTATACTTTGACCTTCCCTTCTTAAAAGTTCGGAAAAATATATTTAAAAAAAAGCACTAAATAATTTTACCGCGTATTTTACGATTTCGCGTATTTTAATTTTACGCATTAATAAAAAAAAAACTTCTAATCTAAAATTTGTTTGTAAAAATTTTCGATTAATCAACATAATTCATTAATAATTTAGAAAAATTAAGAAATTCAAATCGAAAAGATCAGAATTAGCTATTGCAATTATTATATCACTTCTTGAAATGGACGCAGAGAACCCCTAAATCTTTTACGATAGGAATATGATTGTGGCATGCATTAAATTTTTTTTAATGAAAAATATTTTATTATAAAAGTAAAAGTTACAGCACTTAGACCGATTGACGTCGTGACGGGCAAAACCGAACCTTCAGAATAAATCATAAGCTTTAGAATAAAATACAAATTTGATTTTTAAAGCCTTATTACCGTAAACTCGCATGTTCGACCCCGGGGTTTAAAATCGTAAATTCGGTTTTATCCAATTTTCTGATTGGTCAATTTTTTTTTCAGCCAATCAGAAAATTGGATAAAACCGAATTTACGATTTAACACCCCGGGGTTGTTTGGACGAGTTTACGGTAAGAATATGTTTTATAAACATAACTCAAGACTTATTGAAAAAAAATAAAAACTCTCGTTAAAGTAAAAATATAAACATGATCAAAACAATTAAACAAAAATATTTAAATTTTTTTAAATTAAGAAAAATATATTTTTTCCAAAAATTTTTCTAATTTTTATTCCAAATAGTTACACTATTTATGGATTTATTTTATTTCTTTAATATTCGAAAATCAATCCAAAAAAAAAGTTTTGAAGAGAAAAAATTAATTTTCGTTTTTATTCTGAACTTGTACGGATACGGGTTCGTTTAATTTCGGTCCCATTACCGTCTAAATGCTGTATTTGGATAAATCATCAAAAAAAAAAGTGAT
This sequence comes from Brachionus calyciflorus, assembly GCA_002922825.1. Classification (NCBI taxonomy): domain Eukaryota; kingdom Metazoa; phylum Rotifera; class Eurotatoria; order Ploima; family Brachionidae; genus Brachionus; species Brachionus calyciflorus. The sequence continues at coordinate 64,269 of NTPY01000752.1, forward strand.
TCATTTAAAATGCTATTTAAGGATATTTGGTTTTTCTTTAAAAAAAAAATTAATAAATAAAAAAAGAATACCTAGAGGAGTTCTCTTAGAAGGTATGCTTGATTTCACAAGTCGATTTTCGATTGAAGCTGAAGTAATTCTCAAATTTTTGTTTAAATTTTGACTTTGTTGCTGTTGGTAATAGAAAAAATGATTTTTACTTTTGTTACTGTTATTATTTATTGGACTATTAGGATAAGTTTGTTGATACACTACTGTGAAACCATCATCAGGCTTTGAATAAACAAATTGTTTAAATGGTAATGATTGAGTTTTTTTATTTGATTGTCTAGCAGAAGAATTTATGGTAGTCGACGGTCGACTTAGCGTTAAATTTTCCTTGTCTGGTGGCTTTTCAGACCGATCAGTCAGGTCTATTCCAATAAATCTGACATTTTTAGATGTTTGAACAGGTCGTGTAGGAGGGTTTATATTAACTGATTGTAATGAGTTGTTTGTCAAAGAATTAGTTGATTCAATTGGATCACTTTCAGTAGCATTATTTGTGTGTTGAGAATTTTTTTTCAGAATTGATTGCTTCATTTAGAGAAACAATAAAAAACGGGAATAACAGTAACACTAAAAAAATAAAGAACTCAATAGAAAAAATAACATTAGAAGAAAAAAAAAAGCAGTTATTTACCAAAAAATAACATATAAGCTTTAACAAAAATTGAAAAATTAAAAAATAATTCTTTTGCTGATTTTTTGAGTGTTACTTTTTTTTTTCTTCTCTTAAACAAAAAAATATTTTGAATTACGTTTTTTATTCAAGAATTTAACCAGAGTAAATTTTTAAGAAAATAAAGTTCCAAGACATATGATTTCTTTTTTTTGTGTTGATTTGAATATCTCCGAGATCACCTTAAGCTTTATTTTTCAAATATTTTGTTAATTACCTTTTTAACAAAAAAAAACAACACAAAATTTAAAAAAAACATTTCTTAATAATTTAATGTCTAATATAAACATTTATTTTATTTTTTAAAGATTCCCTTAAACCATGTTTAGGGTTCACATATTTTTAAGCATTTACATTCTAGAAAAATGTTGTAATATTCGTTCAGTTTAAATTAAGAACATTCAAGCCAAAGATTCAAACGGACCAAACAGTTATCGAAAAAAAAAATTGAAAATTTTTTTCATAATAATTTCGTAAAAATTTACAATTTTATTTTTGAAAAATTTCCTTATTTTATTTCTTTAAAAAAAAAATTATTAATAAATTTTTTGGAAAAGGGTACAGTTTGCTATACTTTAAACAATTTGATCGATTGAATTTTAGATTAAAAATTTTCAATTAAAATTATAAAATTTTGTGTACACTTTTTCTTATTTATTAAGAAACTTTTATTTTTCTTAGAGCTTACGTTTTACCAGGAATTTTAGCATGCTGTTAGGAAAACAAACCGAAAATGGTAATAAAAACGGATTTAAGAAATTTTTATTATTCCAATAAATTGAAAATTTTAACATGAAAACTTATTTAAACATCTAAAAGTTTTTTCTATGCCAAAAATAACCAATACTTTATGCAAAACTTTCAATTTTCATGAAAATATTTTTGTTTATGATTGAGTAATAAATTTTGTTTAATTTACTTATCCAATAATTTGAATTTGTTAAAAGCAAGGACTAAGTTTTTTAAATTTTTTACAGTATATCACCATATACTTAAATCACAATTCAGTTTTATCAATCAAAAATAGATAGTTTTGAATACACCTTGAAAATTTTTAAACTATAATTCATTAACTCATTCATTTTTTACATTGTGGAAACTTTTTTTTTAACACCTGTTTTTTTTTGAATAAAATATTCTTTTGAGGCTTTTAAAAAAGTCTGAATTCTTCTACAATTTTTCAACTAAAAATACGTGCAAAAGTTTAGATGCTTTTTATTGTCCAGTTTTGTCGGAAAAATGCAAGCTATTCTTTTGACTAGCAAACAATTCTTTACTACCGTATGACCTTGTTTATAAGCGCCCCCTTAAACCCTCCCCCCTTTTTTTAGAAGAGGAGGAGCAGAAAAAATTTAATTTTTTTATAACTAAATGCACACTAAAGTTTATCAAATAAGTCAAATTAAGAGATCAAATTCATTTTCTTTATTATGATTTCCCCCTTCAAGAGAGCTATTTTTAGTCGCTTATAAGCAAGGTTTTACGGTAATTAAAAAACTCTATAAAATATAAGAAAAATTCAATTAAGGTTATACACTGTTTAAGGGCTATTGAATTGGCGATTATGCTGACGTTGGTGATTTAACTTACCCAACACCTTCTTGCAATCAGCAACAAGTAAAGACTTGAAAAAATTAATTAATTTATATAATCTAGTTGTTTAGGCATGGTTTATAACTTTAATCACATTATAATTTTGACTCTTTTTCAGATATTTTCGGTTTTTTATTTACAGCGGTTCTTATGTAACGTCAACCGTAACTTTCGACCGTTAATTAGCCTTATTTTTTGATTTTAAGATGTCTGTGCTATAGTTACAGTTAAGGTTGAGGGTTGACGTTACATTTATATAAGAACTACTGTATGAGTATTATTCTATTCCGGTAAAAAAAAATCCCTAAAAAAACTATGTTTACGCATCGGTGAAAGCGGCTTTTAAACTGTGAAAAATGCACACCAGAAAGATGTAACTTTTAGTTATTTTATAATTACTGGCAAAGAAAATCTCCCAAAATTTGAAAGCATATTAAAGCATATGAAGTTGTTTTAAGAAAAAAATGAAAGAGAAAATTTCGAAATGAGCAATTTCACTCAAAAGTTATTTCGTGTTTTCTATCGTTTCTTCTTACTTATAATTAATAATCTGTTACTTAATTTAAATCAAATTTTTTTTTAAATATTAATTTAATTTTTAAAAGGTTTTCTAATTAGAAAATTCTTTTAATTTCATTTTGGTAAATGGAACTTGTTCAACATCAAAAAAAAAAGTCGTTTTACATTTTGAAAATGAAATCTCAAATTCTTCAAATGTAAAATTTTCATAAATTTTTAAAGGTACTTTAATAATTGAAAAATCTTTGATCGAAAACTCAAAAATTCTACAATCCATATTTATTAATAAATAACAAACATTATTTAAACAAAAAACCTTTATTTGACTTTTTAATTAAAATAAAAAGAACCCTAAAAATTAAAAAAGAATTAATTTTATGTTCAAAAATTTTATCGCATATGCTAAAATTTCAAATTTGATTAGTTAGTTTATTACGTCTATTACGTAATTTGGCCTCTTTTTCAGCTTGTTTGATCAAATATTTTTTCTCATCAGTTTTGACTTTTAATTTTCGTATCAACTCTTCTGTACTCTGATCATTAGGTGGCACTAGGCCATTGAGTAAACTTGATTTGGTCTTGAAATTTAGGGATTTCGTTCGTTGTAGACAATCTGCATATTCTTTAATGCTTCTATGTCTCATTTCTTCCATTTTACTCTTTGTTTCCATTAAATCTTTTTTTGAACTTAATTCTGAATTGGATCTTTTGACTAGTAGACGAGGTGATGCTACACTAACAGATCGCTCTTTTGTTTTTACATCATCATTCGGTAGAGAAGGATAATAATCTATATTTGAGTCAATTTTTGGGACTTGTAAATAACTTGATAGTTGAGAAATACTTCTAGAACTTTCTTTGAAAAATATACAATTAAAAAAATTTTTTTTAGATTTTAAAATTTAAATTACCATATCTAGGATCACTTTTAGAAGTGCTTAAACTTTGAACAGAACTATTGGACAATGTATATTGCCTTTTTTCATTCATATTCTGAGCTATTAGATTTTCTGAATCAAAAGAAGATGCTTCACATTTTTAAAATAAAAATGTATTTAATTTTCTGTGTAAAATAATTAAAAAAAATACTTTTTATGTCATTTCTGCGATCTGATAAATGACTAGATCTACCCCTAGCTAGCTCTCTATAATTCAATTTATTTGTTTTCGGATTATTTAAAGTATTAATTAGTTCGTCAATCAACGGATCTGGGATTTCTAAACGTCCATTTTTGCATTCACGTATGAAATCCTCTTTTTTGACATGCCATTCTTTATTTTTATCTAAATCCTTGAATAGGTCTATTAGACGCCATTTGTTTACTGCTAGAAATTCTTCTATATTTTTCATAGCAAGAGGAGTTGGATGAATAATTACTGGTTTTGGCGACTTTTTACCGCGTGATGTTTTTTCTTTCTAAATGAAATATAAAACTTTTAATTTGAATTTTAATAGAACTTTACAAGAAAATTGAATTTGAGATCTAGAATAGTTATTGATTGATTTACGTGAACAACGTGAGCGACAAATAATTAATTGGCTATATAAAGTTCAAGTCTGATTTTTAAAATTGATTAACTCTGAGGTGAACATTTAAATAGATTATACGAATTGAAAAAATTCGTTTTTATCTCATAGTGATAATTATTTTCAACTTCTGATTAAATTTATAAGAACTCTTTTTAAAATTTTCAGTTCGGTTATTTAAATTTTGTTCGTAATATTTCCGTAATTGAAATGTAACCTAGAAAATGGAAAATAAAACCCTAAAATTCAAAATGATGTATTCCTCTATTTAGTTGGTTAGCGTAAAACCTCGCTTCAGTAAAATGAGCTTTTATCACTTTTTTAAAGCCTTATTTTTTGTTTATTTTATTTTTATTTTATCGAAAAAATTAATCTCGTTTTTTAAAAAAATAAATATAAAATTAAAGTAACTTAAAAGTAGCGTTTCGAGCACCAAAAGCTGGTCTATATAACACATGGTTGTTCATATAGTATAGAGAAATTACGTTAATAATGCCCATTACGATACCAACTAAGCTATCTTCCCTAATTCAGTTAATGAGAAATTTGGATAAAATCTGTATTTTAAATGCTCTTTACTTTTTAGTCACATAGCAGCTCAAAAACTGGTAAATGACCTCCACAAATAGAATCCTATTAAAACTATGTAAAATGACGAAAATTGCGTAAAATTTAATTGCAAAATAAATTAAAATCAGGATAAAATGTATTAATTGAATAGAATCAGCTTTTCTTGAAAGAGCCGAACGTCGTATTATTAAATTGGTACAATACTGGTCTTTCACATGTTCCCAAAATGAACGTTCATGAACGTTCACGAACGTTCATCCGATTTTTGAACGTTCATGAACGTTCATGAATGTTCACGAACGTTCATGAACGTTCCTGGTCATTATATGAACGTTCACGAACGTTCATTTTTTGAGAATGGGAAAATCGCCAAAAAAAAGTTGATTGTCACGTTTAAAGCTTTTTCTGAATTAATTTAATGAATTTGTTAAATTATTTATCAAAAATGTAATTTTAGTTAAATTGTCTCTTTTCCTAATCTTTTTAGAAGATTTTTCCTCTTACTCAATAGGCCAAATTTAAAAATTCACAATAATTGTTAAATTCAATTAGCGAAGTTATCATATTAATCACTCTTAAAAAAGTTATAGGAAAGCAGAAACAACTTGAAACTTTTCTTAATTCATAAAAAATATCTCATTTTATTAAAAAATGGATCGATTAAATAGACAAACTGATCTTTAATTTTGTTTTTGATAAAAAATTTATCAAATTCATTAAATTAATTCAGAAAAAGCTTTAAACGTGACAATCAACTTTTTTTTGGCTTAAAAACGATTTTCCCATTCTCAAAAAATGAACGTTCGTGAACGTTCATATAATGACCAGGAACGTTCATGAACGTTCGTGAACATTCATGAACGTTCATGAACGTTCATTTTGGGAACATGTGAAAGACCAGTATTGTAAAATCAATAGAGTATTGACCATATCAGAAAAAGAATAAGTGTTTTAAAAATAGTGAGTCATTAAGATAGAATATTAAGAGAGGTGATCTTATTGAATGAAGTGTAGGCAAAAACGGTATAAATTAAATACTTGAAGTATTATAAAAAAAATGAGTAACAATGGCAAAAGTAGCTATGACTAAAATACAGAAAGAATGGAAAATACTAAAAGGATAAAGACCGGCGATAGACAGACATACAAAGTGGTAGAAGAAAATCGAAAAAAAGATAGAAGAAAAGTATGTTAAAACGATATAGTGCCGACTCTAAATTGACAACAAATATTTACTTCAATATTCTTATTATTACAACTAAATAAAAGGTAAAAATTAAATTAAAAATTACAATTGGATCAGTTTGAATTTCTTTGTCAACTTGTATCATTTTATTAAGAACTCTCCGTTCGACCTCAGTTAAATTTTTCTTTTTTTTCAAGTATTCAGGATTTAGATCTAGTTGATTAAGACCATTTCTTAAATTTTTTCGATTCATCATCATTGTTTCATAATCAATTTCTTCATTTTCGTCTTCACTCGAATTCGACACATTTTCTTTTTTAATTCGATTTTCCTAAAATACAAGCTAGAATTAATTATTTCCATCAAATTACTTTAAAGATATAAATAAATACATTCGGTTTATTACAATAGTAAACTTTTGGAGGAGGGTAGTAGAAATTTTCTGTTCCATAAATTCTTTGACCAGGTCGTTCCATTTGAGGTGCTTGAATAATTCTAGTTCTTTTCTCTTCTACATTTCCATATTTTTTAGCTAAATTATACATGCGTACTGGCCTTAAATTTAACTATCTTTAATTTTTAATTTTATGAATTTCTTTGAGCTTACAATAAATTTCGTTTTTTGTATCGTTTTATGAGCTCTTCCATTGGTGTAAAATACAATTGCTCTGGATCAAAAAGTCTATCCAGGTAGAATGACCATTCACTATCTGATCTTTCATTGTTTTTATATTCCATTATGTTACTTTTAATTCTTGAGATTTTTATAAGCTAGTCAAAATAATGTGATAATTAATTATTGGCATTATTGTTTTCTTTGCTAAACGGTTTGGTAAGGAAATTAAATACTCAATGAAAATATAATATATTATTTAATTTTTATGTTAATTCTTTTCGGGAAAAAAAAACTTGATTTTTACTTTTAAATTGTTTCTATAGAAACACTTTTTTAACTTAACGAATAACTTTACCTAACTTAAGAAAAGTTAAATAAATTTTAAAAATGATAAAAATTAAGATTTTAATTTTCAATGACCAATCAATTATTGAAATTTTTTAATAAATGAACAAATAATTTTGACCAAAAAAATCCATTCCAGAGTTGGAACGTAAAAAGTTTTTAGTAAAAAAAAATTTCACAAAAATTTAATGCTTTATCCGTCCAGGATAGAAAAAAATGATCTTTAATAGATAATTAAAGACCAAAATTGATAATTCTTACTCAAAGATTATGACGGACTGATATAAAACCTACGAAAATCATATTTTTTTCAAAAATTTCTTTTATGCTTTAGTTACACAGATTTATTTTCCGTTTTAAGCACCAATTAAATGCATTTATTTGCACTTTATGCGAATATTTCCGAACTGCACAAATACTGTATAACATTGCGCGGTATTGCATGCAGTTAAACCCAAATTTGATTTTAAGCGCATGCATCGCGTAGCATCTCGCTCATGTTAACCCAACTTTATTGATAAACTCATGTATATATCCGGTCTCTTTGGTTTTAAGCGCGATCAAAGAATTATAATTTGATGTCGGATATATTTTTAAAGACGAGCGTTTATTTAAAAAATGATTAATATAAATTAGGAAATTAAAAAATTCATTTTTAAATAATTTTTTTACATTATGTTCGTCCTTAAAAATAAAACTAGTTCGACTCGTTGCTTCGCTGTCGGTTTATTTTATCAAAAAGTGACGATTTATTATGCTTCTTATTCCTCTTCAATACGAACCTTAGATAAAATTAAATTTTCAACTGATCCATTGGTCAACTTATATTTTTCACATTTTGACCTAATTTCCCCTTGATGCGTGAGAATCGGTTTTTATTTATTAAAACCAACTTTTGAAAATAATATTTTAAATTTTTCAAGTTATTAGTATTAGTAGTAGCTTAACAGTCGTTTTCATTTGTATCAACAACCATTCATCAATCTTGGCTTTAAAACAGTTTATATTTCTTACTTTAATCACTTCATTTGGGAGCCAATGGTTTACTATTCTATTTGTTAAAAATTAAAACTTCGACGAACAGTTTTTGACAAGTTCACGAACTATATTATATTTTCTAAGTGAGCCACTACAATTCAGATTGTAATTAATAGCTTTTTTTAAATTAATACACTCTAAACTATTTATAATCTTGTAAATCTGAATGAGATCACCTCGCGACCTTCTGGTCTTTAAATTCGTCGAATTCATTCTTGATAAACGCTCATGAATTTAATTAGACACCACGGTCTTTGAGTGTAAACTTAATCAAATCAAAACAACGAACCAAATTGCTTTTTCAAAGGGATATTTTCAATTTAAATTTTTTTAAATCGATTTTTTTTGCTTAATGAGATCGGTATGAATATAATTCAAACTAGTGCATTTTTTGTTAAAGTTACAATGATTTTTGATAGATGCATTTAAAAAATTTTTCTAGCTGATGATCATTTTAAACATCGTTTGATGACAAGCGATCAATATTAATATCAAAAATAGAAATTGTGTTACATTAGTTTTAAAATTTCGACAAAATCAAAATTACAAAATAATATACTATTTTATTGTCATATAAATTTTCCAACAATTTTTTAAAAATTAATTTAAAGTTAACATCTAGAACTAAATTTAGAAAAAAAAATTTTATTATTTTTAAAAATGATTGTTTTAATGGTAGCTGAAAAGCCATCTCTGGCACAAAGTATTGCCAAAATCTTATCGAATAATCAATCTCAATCAAGAAAAGGCTTTAATAATGCTTGTAGTATACACGAATGGTCGGGTAAATTCTTAAATAATTCAGTCAAATTCAAGATGACATCTGTGTGTGGTCATGTTATGAGTTTAGACTTCATTCCCAAATACAACAATTGGGAAAAAGTCGATCCAGTAAATTTAAATTTAACGCAAAAAATTCTATTTCTCAAAATTTATTTGATTTTATTTTTTTAGTCAGAATTATTCACAGGTGAAACTCTTAAAAAAGAGGCAACACCAAATTTAAAAATGCCAGCTTTTCTAGAAAAAGAAGCAAGAGGTGCTGATTTCTTAGTACTTTGGCTCGATTGTGATAGAGAAGGTGAAAATATATGTTTTGAAGTAATCGATTCTGTTCGTCATGTTTTAAATAGACCTGATAATGTAAGAAAAAAATAAAAATCTTAAAGAATAAATGCTTAGAATTTTTTTTATTTTTAGAGAAATATTTTCCGTGCTCATTTTAGTTCTATAACAGAACAGGACATTAAAAAAGCAATGAACAATTTAGGCTATCCGAATAAAAATGAATCATTGTCTGTAGACGCAAGACAAGAATTGGATTTAAGAATAGGATGTGCATTTACAAGGTTTCAAACTCGTTATTTTCAAGGTAAATATGGTGACTTGGATTGTAGTTTAGTCTCATATGGTCCTTGTCAAACACCCACTTTGACTTTTTGTGTTGATCGCATGGATAAGATAAAATCTTTTAAACCAGAGCCATATTGGTTTTTAGATGTTGAATTACAACACAGTCAAACAGGTCAATCGTTCAATGTTAAATGGTCTCGAAATCATTTATTTGATAAGGAAGTTGTTTATGTGTTTTATAATGAATTAAAACAAGCCTCGAGTGCATTAGTTACTAATGTTCATTTTCAAGAAAAATCTAAGCAAAGACCTATAGCTTTAAATACAGTTGAGTTGCTAAGAGCTGCTAGTGCAGGTCTCGGTATAAGTCCAATACATGCTATGCATATCGCTGAAAAATTGTACACACAAGGTTATATCAGTTATCCAAGAACTGAAACTACTAATTATGCGCCTAATTTCAATTTTAAAGAGGTTTTAGCACAACAAGTAAAAAGTCCTTCTTGGGGTACAATTTCAAAAGATCTTTTAAATGGAGGAATGGTTAATCCACGCAAAGGAGTCGTATGTATTTATTTTTTGTCAATAGATTTTGATTATTACTGTTAGGCCTTGTTTATAACCCCAGAGATCGAATATATTTTGATGATACCCCACCCATATTAGACTCCGGTATAACCCCATACTTTTTTAATTAAAATTCAAGTTAACTCCGGGGTAAAAATAAAGAAAATCTAAAATTTTGCTTATAATTTTTTCTGTAAATTTTTGCATTAACCTAGTTTGCTTGATTTCAAGTTTTCATATTAAATTTTTTGCAACCCTATCCATTTTTAAATTCATTTTTTACTTCTGGGGTAAAACATATTTTTTAAAAAGCTATTTACTACATTCTTCCCAATAAGTTCGAATGGTTCCTTTTTACATGTGAATTAAAACCGGCTTTATAAGATCATATTGTTCATTCCAGGTTCTGACTAGAATGCTAAGAGTTCACTAAGAGTTCGAATTCATTTTTTTAGGGACTGTGAAGTTTATTTCTATTCACTCATTTTAATTCAGCATTTTAAGTGCTATTTTTTACGGAATAAATATTTTATTAAATTGCCAAAAATTTTAAAATTTTTGCTATATCCAATTTTTTCAGACCTGATTTTATTTTGAGTTAGTTTGAATCAAAAATTTTTGTGTTCTCATTTAAATAGTGTTTTAATTTATATATACTAAATATTATTTTTCTAAGCAGTGTTCAAATCCATCATCCGGGACTTTTTTTCAAGTCAAAATAACTTTAACATTATCAAATTTCTGGGGATAGAAAAATAAGGAAGCAAAAAATTTTTCATATTTCGGTGTAGCCAAGTTAATAGATTTTGTAACAATTTTAAGCTAAAAGAAAAGTAGAAAAATATAAAGTTATATCGAATTGAATGAACTGAAATGAGTGAATTGAAATGAACTTCACAGCCCCATTTTTTTAGAATGTTGAATATTTTTTTACAGGAAATTTTCTGTCTTTTTTAATCAAAAAAATCTGGTTACCAGAATGTTAAATGACTCTAAAATGGCTAATTTTTATAGATTCATTTTAGAATAATTGATTCGTCAAAATAGTTTTCCAAAATAGAATCTCATAAAAAAAGTTTTTTGTCAATTGATGTAGCCTTAACTCATAGAGTCTTGAGATCTCGTTTTTAATTCAATTGGTTTCGACTTGGACTCAAATCAAGATAAAAATCTCGAGTCACTAAATCTGCTTAGATCTAAAAGAAATTTTTACACAATTCTACAGTCAAAATGTGATAGATCTTCAAAAAATGAATAGACTTAAGGTTAATTTTCAACAAAAATGTATAAAATAGAGAAAACAAACACTTTTTATATTTTTTTAATGATTTTTTCAATTCGATTATTTTAAGTTTATTAAGACTTTTCTGTCTAACTTTATGAATTAAAAGTCTAGTTCTATTTTGAAAATTTAAAAATTTAATTAAAATTTAAGGATCAAGGCGACCATCCTCCAATAACACCAACTTCATACGCTACTCCCGAAGAACTTGGCGGAGATTCATGGAGATTATACGAATTTATTACAAAGCACTTTTTAGCCACTGTAAGATTTCAAAGTTCATTTGTAAAATTTCAAATTTAATTCTTTATGGATTGTTTTAAAAGATTTCACGCGATTGTAAATATGAAGAGCTCACAATCACATTTTTAATAAACAACGAGGAATTTACTACTTCAGGTAAAAATACAATTGATAATGGTTGGACTGAGTTGATGCCTTGGAAACAAATTGACATTAAGGATATTCCTAATTTAAAAAAAGGAGAAACAATTCAAATAGGAAATGTAAGAGAATATTATAAAAAATTATTTAATTTCAAAAAAAAATTTGAAATTAACGTCTTTAGATTAAAGTTCAAGAAAAGATGACAAATCCGCCTGATTATTTAACAGAAAGTGAGCTAATCGGTTTGATGGAAAAAAATGGTATTGGAACTGACGCCTCAATTCCAGTTCACATAAATAACATTTGTGAAAGAAATTATGTTAAATTGGAGAGAGATCGTCGATTAGTTCCAACTAATTTAGGCGTTGTATTAGTTCATGGTTACCAAAGAATAGATCCTGAATTGTGCCTACCTAAAATGAGATCTCAAGTTGAAGAGCAATTGAACCTTATCGCTTTAGGCAAAGCCAATTTTAAAGATGTTCTCAATCATACGTTGAGAATTTTCGAACAAAAATTCCATTTTTTTGTTCAAAATATTCAATTAATGGATTCGTTGTTTGAAGATTCGTTCTCGCCATTAGCCGCAACGGGTAAACCAATGAGCCGTTGTGGTAAGTGTAGACGTTTTATGAAATTAGTTCTAAGCAAACCTCAGAGACTTTATTGTGAATATTGTAAAGATACGTACAATTTACCGCAGAATGGAACAATTAAACTTTATCGTGAATTAAAATGTCCACTAGACGATTTCGAGTTATTAATTAATTCAATAAATAAAAATTTAAATCATCCCTTTTGTCCGTATTGTTATAATAATCCACCATTTCCTGATATGAAAAAAGCTGATGGTTGTATTAATTGTTCACATCCGACCTGTTCACATTCATTTATTTCAAACGGTTTATCGCAATGTTTCGAATGTCAAAGTGGCCTCATGTTGTTAGACACAACGACTCCGCCGAAATTTAGAGTCATATGTAATAACAAACAATGTAAATTGATTCTAATTTTGCCAGACATTATAATTAAAGCTGATGTTTCAGATGATTTATGTGAAAATTGTGATGCCACATTACTAAACGTTGTTTATCATAAAGATAAAACTCCGCTTGAATCTGGTGAGACGTCAACTACGACATGCTTATTTTGTGATGATAATTTAAAAGTTTCAATAGAGAATTATTTAAAACAAGCAAACAAAAAGATGAATTTCGATTTTAGGAGAAAAAAAACTGGTCATCGACACAAAGCTGGTGCTGGTAGACGAAAAAAGAGATTTAATGCTAAAGATTGGTAAACGATTCCAGATAAAATTTGTTATTATCTTCTTTTAGGATTTATTTATTTTGTAGTCGTTTTAAATTTTTTTATTTTAAATGTTAACATTTTTAATAAATAAATTTTCATTTATAAGAAAAAAAACTTTTCTTTTCTTGATTTATGATCTTTTTTGTCCTTAGATGTTATAATCTGAGATTTATTTTTACCAAAAAAAGCATCAACCTTTTTTATTGTTTTGTTTTTGTAATCAGATTTAAAAAAATTTGATCTAAATAATGTTTGCCAGAGATATTAAAATTAGATCAAATAATCAAATAAAATCATCTGAAAAGTAAGTTTCTTTTTTAATTTAAATTTGCTTAAAATTTGACATTGAACTATCGTAAAACGGTTAATTAGCTCAGGACTTGGAACTGGCATTATTTGGGAATAGGAATTCTGAGATGCATGTCATAGACAATTAGAATTGACTGGTCATGAAGCTTGTAAATAAATACCTTATATTTAAACTATGATAAATTTATTATATAAAAAAAATTTAACAGTACGGTTTCGGTTCGCTTTTTGGTACTGTGTTCGGTACAGTCAGATAACGCCATTTTTCATTAGCTCACTTTTATATATAATTATTTTTAAAAAAATTGTATAAGCTCCAATGTCTGTTTAGTTACTTACAGTATTGTGAAAAAGTTTATCAACCGACTTTTCAAACCTCAATTTTTTTTTCCCAAATGGCTTCTCCTTTAAATAACTTCTAAAAAAACTTATTTTGAGAAATTTTAAAAATAACTTACTAACCCTTAATGACTAATCAAGCCGTTAAAAGACGCTTAATATCAAAAGAGGACAGAATTAAAGCTCTTTTACTTAACAAACAAGGGAAATCATATTCCCAGAGAGGAATTGAGTTAAAAAGGACAAATCATGTTTAAAAAACAATAATTGATCGATATATACAAACAAAATCATACAATGATCGTCTGAGAACTGGAAGGACTAGAATTTCAGCCGTCTACGATGACCTTAAACTAGTCAGTAAGGTAAAAAAAAATAAAAAGTCATCATCACATGACTGAAAATATCAAAATGAAAAAAAAGCAGCGTCTCTTTTTGTCTGGAAAAGATACCTAGCAACCAAGTTTTAATGGAAATATGCTATTCAAAAATCTCGCTTATCAAAATCCCATAAAAAAGCAAAAAGTAACTTCTGCTAGAAGCTAAAATCATTGAGCAAGGCGAAATTGAGTCAGATAAAATTCAGTGACGAGATTAA
>NTPY01000752.1:84152-102027 GCA_002922825.1 Brachionus calyciflorus
TGTCGAAAAATACAGTTACCATTTTTTATTAAGGTTCAACAACATGAATCCGCTTTTAACATAGTGGATGCACCATCTGGTCATGGGCCCCACACTGGCCTAGCTAATTTTATGTCATCCTCACGTCGTGAACAATCATAAATACTCTAGCCAGACTAACTTTATTTTTTTTTTGCAAGACTTCAAGGGAAAGCATGCTGCCAACCTTACTGAAGGTATGTTTTTTTTTATTATTATTAACACGGTCAGCATTTCAATGAAGTCGTGACAAGTCTGAAATAAACAATATCAATTTTCATATAAAAGTAAGATAAAATATTTTTCATTTATTTTCAATATCACCGAGTTAAAATTTTGAACTTTCTAATTTGTGTCATTCTATATTATTTAATATATTTTAAAATATACAATACCTACAAAAAGACACACTCGGTTGTGTTTTCAAAAAAGCACTTTAAACTTATAATTCAATATAATAAATACGGCTGTATTGTTACAAAAAATCGAAAAAATGCCTTTTTACTTTTAATAAAAAACTGTTCTTCAATAGTTTCTTAAAAGTTATTTCAAAATTTGAATGCAATAAATCCTAAACAAAAAATAGCCTTAAATGGTCTAAAATTAAAACTTTTGAAACGATTTAAAAAAAAAATCATTTTTTGCCATTTTTTTTACATCTTTTCTTTTTATTCGTTATATATATAGGCGATAAAGCGGCTTTATTTAAGCAAGCATAGGTAGAACAATTTAATTGACCGAATGGTTTAAGTCGTTTGATGGTTTAAGTCGTTTAAGTCGTTCAATTAAATTGTTCTACCCAGCGGCTTTATTTAAGCAAGCATAGGTAGAACAATTTAATTGACCGAATGGTTTAAGTCGTTTGATGGAGGACCTTTAAATTTGAATAAAATAGCAAACCTAGTTAAGGAAAGGGTTCAAGTTTCGTCTTAAGAAACAAAAAAAATACAATAATGTATAACTCAAATGTTAGCTTAATTGGATTGAAACAATCTAAATTTTTTATGTACTATTTCAGTCTTATTGACCAAGCATTAAATTAAAGGAATAAAATTCAATAAAAAAATTATTTTTTACGGGAGATTGGCTTGTCATATTTTTGGACAAAGAGGTAACTTTCGAACGTCAACTTAGACGAAAAAAGAGCCTAGTGTTGGGAGTTTTCCTAAGTATGTTGTGTCTTTTGTATGTATCCAAAATCTAAACAATCAGAACAGTAATTTAAAAGTGGATTGTAAACTTCAATCGAAGAAAACCCAAGCAATTTTAAAATTATTTTGGAATTTTTTTATATTGGTCAATATGACTCTATAATAAGCTTTAGAAGCATCTTAACTTATTTGCAAAATAATTTTGCACGGATTAATTTCTTTAGCTTAAATATATCGATTTTTAATTTCGATATTGTCAAAATTTTTGTATTTTTTAAAAATATTAATTATTGATATATTCATATTTTTAGCATAAAAAAGAGGCTATTGTAATAAATATATATATCTATTATAATTATATATACTCAAATAGCCAACTTTTTTTTTTAAAATATATTATGGATATGTTAACATTTGGTTCATTTAATTGTAAGAAAAAATATAAAATCAGTTAATTAATTATTTTTTTTTCCTAAAAAAAAAAATTATAATAAAAAAAAATTAACATATAAAATACAAAAAAATAATTTTTCTTCCATTTCAAATATTTTTTTTTTCTTGTATATTTGAGTGAAATATAAAGTGAAAATGCAATTGAAAATGTTAGATTTTACCGATATACCGAGTGATTCGAATGAACAATTAAATTTGCATTTTCCAAAATTACAAGATACGGAAACGACGATTCAAACCAATGAAGAAATCGAAACTCGACCTGAAAAAGTCGATCCAGGACCCGCTGAACTAAATGAACCTGAGTCCAGTTCAACTCTAGTTGAAAATAAAAATGAAAGTAATTACGATCAATATGATGAATTTAAAATACGAGTCGGAGACGACTATCAAATAGATTTATCAAATTATATTCGTAAGCTTAATATTTTTTATTCGCGAGATGTTTTTAAAAAATTAAATTTTTTTTTATTTTTTCAGCAAGTAAAAATAAAAGATTTCGTAAAAATATAATAGAAAAAGAAACACCGATTTGGCGACCAAATAATGAACAAATAGACGAATCGAAAATAGACACATACTTAAAAGAATTATCAAAATTAAATTATTTTAATATTGAAAATGCATTGAGCATTTTGTATACGGAAAATTACAATACTGAAAAAGCAATTAGTTCACTGAAAAATTCAGGATTTAGTCAAATCGAATGGACAAAAGAAGATAAGGTTCTGTTTGAACAAGGCATGTGGTATTATGGGAAAAATTTCCATAGGATAAATCAACTTGTAAATTTTTTATTGATTGAATTAAAATTAAAATTTTTTTTTTTAATTAACAATCATTTTTAACTACATAAAATTCAAGTTGAATTTTTTGAACTAGTAAAGTGCACCAAATCATAAACCTTAGTTTAGATTTGGCTTTTTTTGAGCCTTAATAACTCATGTCTACTCCGATAAAAATATTCCGAAAATATTTTGAATTATAGAGTTAACCATGCTTTATAAAAATTGGTTTTGATTTTGAACAATTTGTTTCATGATAACCAAAATAAAGGCTACTAAAGTTTCAAAAAAACTAAATTTCTAACGAAAAATGACTAAATATCAGGTTTATTACAAAAATGCTTCAAAATAAAATAGCTTTCTAAAAAATTCAAACCATCTTCGCTAGATATTATCATTATAAATTTTTATTCAAAAAATTTCCGGAATCGCTTATCAATTGAGGAATAAAATTTAAAGATACTAATATTAATGTCTTGGAGCACCTTAATCAAAATACTATAAAAATCTCATGGATCTTGGTTGAAGTTATCGATACTTAGAAAACATAGTGATAATTAACTTTTTTAATCAGAATATTTTACAGCTTCCTAAATAAAACATTCTGATTTTAAAAGAAAATTCAGAAATTTTTTTAGGGAAAAAAAGTTGGAATTTACCTTTTTATGGGGCCTTTGAAAAAAAACACCTATTTTTACCTATTTTCTTAATTCAAAATAGAATAGATCTAATTCTACAAAATGAAAAAATTGTATCGTACTTTGGAAGGCGTTTTAATGTAATTTTTTAATATTTGGGAAAATTTACCAAAGAAAATTCCCACAATACTTTCTTATTTTCTCTGAAACAACACTCCCGGATATTAGTGGGTGTAGTGGGAGTGTCTCTTGTGAGTTGTTTAAAAAAAGGGCTTGAGTGTTGTTGCTTGAAAAAAATATTAAAATAATTTCAATTTCCGTAAACACGATGTTTAAATTCGAATTTAAATTGTGAATGAATAAAATTCATGGACATTTTACATGAAATGTGTGACCTTGTATTGTAAGTCCCATTTAAAAAAAATATATCCAAAAAGGAAATTTTTAAGATAAAAATAGAACGTAATTGCTCGATTTTAACGACATGTCGCTAAATATCGAACACTGGTTTCAAAAATGACATTTAAGACGAAAAAGGCCTATTTTTGAATTTTTTTTAGAAATTTTGTGCTGACTTTAACTACATGTCTTTAATTTTTTCCAATTTAATTCTTACTTTATTTATCTTACCAAATGTTTTTAATGTAAAATTGCAATCAAAAAAAGCCAATTTGGGTCCAATTTCCATTAAAAAAATAAAATTATAACCAATGAAATATCATCATCAAAGACCGACAAGTCGTTAAAATTGAGCAATTACGTTATTAATTTAAAGTTATTACAATAACTTAAATTAACAAAACTTTCAAAAATAAATTGACAGCTCGCTTTTAAAAAGATTCAGAAGTGCACTACTGTTTCGCAAACTGTTTAAGAAAATTTTTAATGAGCCTTTTAAGACTATGTTCTTGAATAATATTTATAAAAAATTTCAATAAAATATTTGTTTACAACTTGTTCAAGAGAGTCAGGAGCGGTCTAAAGAACTTCCAAACTTTGCTCTAAAACAGTTTGCGAATGTCCTAAGAAATGTTTCTAAAAATTTAAAATTATTTTGAAAAAAAAGTTGAATATTCCTTGATGAAAAATCGCCTTGAACGTAAAAGAGTTAAAAATAAACTAAACTGAATTTAAAAATAAAGATTACTAAAGTTTTAAATATCATTAATCTAACAAGTTTCCAAAATTTCAAATGATTGTTTCGGTCCTCTTAAGATCAAAAACTTTCCAAAAACATTTATTTAAATATTTTCTTATTGTATTCTAGCTGCCACACAAAACACATTCAAATCTAGTAAGCTATTATTATAAATGGAAGAAAACACGTAATAAGAAACAGCTAAGTATAGTGAATATAGATGCCACGTGTTCAACAAGCACAAATTCTAGTGAAAACTTTGGAGAGAATAATGACTCAAATACATATTGTGATCTATAGATCTAAAACAAATTAGATTTCTTAACCAGATGAATTTTTTTATTTTGTTCGAAAACATTTTTTTATTTTTATAAATTATTGAATTTATTCAAAATTAATTATTTTTAAAATTTTTGTTGTTTGCTTTAATTTTATTATATCGTTTATAAATTAAATTATTTGTATCATTTGCTTTGTATGTAAGAATCGAGAAATTAAGAAATAATTTCTTTAAAGAAAAAATAGTTTAATCAGAAATATATAAATATATATATATTTTTTTTTCGATTTTTAAATATTAAATTCATTGTAAATATTGTGACTTTTCTAAAATAAAATCCTTAACCAAAAAATATTACTTTTAATTTTTCATGGGATAATTGTTTAATCACATTCGATAACCTTCTAACCAGATTATTAAGGTGTTTCAATAATATTTTTGCACCTATCTCCAACTATGACAAATATTCTTAAACAACTCTCAGTTGAGAAAAAAAATTTAAACTTTTATGGTTGCAAGATTTTAAAGAATGTAATTGAGGTCTATTAGATGTTTATTAGAGTCTATTTAGGAGTATTTGAAGTATAATGGATTATTAAAAGGGGGTACCCCCTGATAATTTGCCTATTTGAACTATTTGCAATTCTTTTTTCGTGTATTTTGAGGTTATTAGAGGTTTATTGGAGTCTATTTGAGACTTTAATTTTTGAAGAGTTTTAAATATTTTGGTGATCAGTCGGTTTCTGTGACCTATGGAAAAAAAAAACTCAAGTCAAAAAACTCCGTTGAATCCTAGTTGGGATTTAGTGCCTCTCGTTGAAAATACCTCAGATTTTATAACAATCAAAGTTCTAATTTTTAATAAAATAAAAAAGTACTTATGTTAGAATTTTAAGCCTTAATTAGTCCTTAACATAAATGCTTTTTTATTTTATTATAAATTAGAACTTTAATTGTTATAAAAATTTTTTTAAATAAAGCAGAATAAATTTGGTAAAATCAAGGTCACGAATTTGAAAAGCCCCAAAAACAAAAAAAACGGTTCTGTTTAGATATTTGGCTCCATATAAATAAGAATTTTAAGAGGAAAATCTACAGTCATGGCCTTTCACCTCTTCCATACCTGAAAATTCAAGAACGATCACGTTCGTAATCTTTCGTTTTCCCTATTTTAAATTTTTTAAAAAAAAATTAATTGTTTGTGATAGTGAATAGCACATTCATGATGGTTAATGAACGTTAAGGAAAGTAAGAGAATGACCAAGACTGTATATTAAGATAACAACAACAAAAAATTTGAGACTACTCTAAATATTCTAAATATTCACTCTTCTTTTTATTTTTTTCGAGTTTTAATTCTAAAATTTTAAGGTTCTAAAATTATATGGAATGTTAATAAAATTTATAATTTTTAAATAAGCTACTTAGAAACAAAAAAAAACTGATTTGATTTTATTTTTAATTAATGAAAATCACAAGCCCGAGTAGCTCAGTTGGTTAGAGCGTCGTACTTATAAATACAGTAAAGCGATGCGAAGGTCGAGAGTTCGAGCCTCTCCTGGGGCAAATTTTTTTTTTTGATTTGTAACTTTTCCGTAAATCTTATTCATCTAGAATAGATAAAATAACGTCAAAGACTAAAATTGGTCATTTTAGTTTTTTTTTTTTAATTTAGTCTTTCTAGATTTATCGATTTAAAAAAAAAATTCTGTCAATTTGATTATTTGACATAAGTTTAATGAAAATTTTGAGTTTCATTTACAAAACTTTAGTATAGATTTCGATGCATTACCTGAAACTGAATTTTTTGAAATTTAGTACGATTTGTATTTTATCAAAACTAAGTGTATTTGAAAAAAATTGTCATCTATAAAATTATTATTACCATTTGCAATATCACCTAAGCATGTTTGAATATTGATTAAAGTTATATTATTATATTAAATTATTGCTACTATACTTCAAGATAGATCGTTAAACTTGTCATATAGCTACAATCCAAAAGATGAAAAACTTTCCTGAACTTTTTTCCAGGAAAAACTTAATTTTTTTTTGTTTTTAGCAATTGGATTTATTTGTCAAGTCAAAGAATCTAAATCCTAAAAGATATTAATTATATTCAAAATTAAGTTTAAAATGCCTCTATCTATTCTTTTGATCTAAGAAATGAATTTTTGACGGAATTTATACTAAAATTTCGATAAAATAAATGCTTGTTTTGTCAACAATTAAATCTTTTTAATTTACTAAAATTAAGTTAACTCTTTAGTTGAATACTAAGTGCCACTTCTCGCCAAATAAAAATAAATTTAAAAACCAATTTAGTTAGAAAGCTTGAACACAAGAGGAGTTATTTTGAGTCATTTGCGGAAAGCTACAATCAAATAAGAATCTCAAATTTGCAAACTTCTTATATAATCAAAAGATTTCCTTTAGTTAAAAAAAAAATCTTGCTTACTCAAACTAAAAATTAGTACCTAAAAGTTTGAATAAAATTCAAATTCAAAACAAAATTTAAAAAAATTAAAAAGTTGACCCTTAAGTTTATATTATTTCCTTTTTTGATTTAAGTCATATTGATTGACGTTTTAATACTTCTATCTGTTCATAAATTACAACAAAAAATATTTTAATTTTCTACCTAGACACATAGGGACTTTGAAAAAAAAAATTATGACCGATAAAGTTACTTAGTCACATGATAATTAAAATAAAAATATTTCAACTAAAAATACTTAAATTTTCTGAAACAATTTAGAACACGCTTGAATTTAAAAGTTAAAAAATACAGGCACAATGAAATTTTATTTTCAAATTTTTTTCATTTTTCTCCTTAAAATACATTCTACCATTCAGAACGTTAGCATTAAATGTGCAAATAATGTAACCATAGGCGATTTAGTCTTGGATGATGAGACTTTTAAGAACTTATCTCAAATTCTACATGATGTTCTAAAAATAAATGTATCAAGAATTCATTATTCTAAATTAGAAGTTGATAATCAAAAAGAAATTCTATCGAGTGATTTACATCCGTTTATAAGTTCTGTACATCTTGCTTATTCTAACCATCTCAATTTAATTTTAACACCAGACATAATTTGGTATTTGATAATTAGTGGTGTTTCGATTCATATAAACAAGAACGCCGAGAAATTAAGACTTAAGTTTGTCGAACATGAAGGAAAAAAAGAAATTAAAATAAGACGCGATAATTTTATCCTAAATTCAACTTTTAATGACTGGGATGGAGTCATTGACGAGTTCACAGATAAAATTGAGTTAAATCTCAAAAAAGATACTAAATTATTATTCAATTCGAATTTTAGTACGACAAATCGAGTTAATTTGATATGTTCCAAAGTGGTTCTAATGGCAGCAATGGAAAAATATTTTAGTTATACATTAACTACTTTATGTGGTATTCCAGAAATAAAATTGATGGGTATTAAAGATGACTGGGTTTTAATGTATAAAAAAATTCATGAATTAAATACTACCTTACCAAGTTTGAGTATTTGGTTAGATCAATTAAATGATATAGTCGAAAAGTTTATTGATGTTTATGATGAAAAAATTGATTATGATTTTTGGGAAAAAATTTACAAAGGTATTTTTTTTAAATATGACTTTTAAGCTTTTTTGAAGTTTATGTTTTGAAATTAAAAAAGTTAATGGAGGTTCAGGTGGTCCCTATATATCAGGATGGGTGTTGGCGCTGTTTCCTTATTTGAAAAGTAGTACAAAAAATTATTTCGTATGGGAAAAAGATTGGAAATTTGCATGTGAAATGAATTATATGAGTGGTTTAGTAACATCTGATTTTCCTTTAACGCTTACAAATGCATCATTTTTATGGGAATATCTAATGCATGAATATCAAATGTCATTTTTAGCTGGTATGATTGGCATTAAGTATATAGAAGATGCCAAAACTTTACAACCAGTATTTGGTTATGCTGTAATTCAAAATTAAATAGTTTGTTGAGATTTGATTTTTTATACTTTTTTTGTTATCACTCAATTTTGGACTTTTTTTAAAAATTAATCAAAATAAATCTTAAAATTTTTTATTTGTTAATAATCTTTACATTTTTAAAAGATAAAAAATATTGAATTTCGTTAGTTTAAGCAGGACAGCATAAATTTTGCTCTCAAAAACTAAAAAAAATAATTTTGAGGCTTTTAATACTCGTTATTAGATTGCTAGCGATTTTACACACTGTATTTACATGGAAAAGTAAAATTGGGTTGTCAAAATTTTTCATTTAAGTTCAAAAAGTTCTTCTTATTGGAGTTCAGATTAACGAGGGTTGATTGTAGCTGATTTAATGCTGCGACCAAAAATTATTTCCTGCACTTGTTAAACAGCATTTGTTACTTTTGGTGATACTAAAACGCACGCATGGTCTATAAGAACCGATTTTTAGAATTTTAAATCTTAATATCTTTTCTATTTTTGTGTAGGGTAACTTAATTACTACTGATCTTAACGGTAAATTTATTTGGACTAAACGAATAGAAAAAAATTTAATAATTATTACCCATCGATTTGATTCCAAAATTAGCCTAAAGGCTCGGTTAACTCAAATTTGCAACTTTATCTGAATTTTAGAATTACGACCTCAAATTCGAATTAGCGTCTAATAAAATAACCAAAAATTATTTTATTATATTCGAAACTAAAATAACGTAATCACTCAATAGGAGTACCGGTATAAAGTAGAAATTTTTCAAAATTGTACCACCCTCATTTTTTTATCCTAAAGGTCTATGAATTCATTTAGGTAGTAAAATCAATGGGCACAAATCTGAAAACATTTTGTACCATGGTATAACTATCGAGTGATTACGGTACCACTCTCTCAGATAAAATGGCAATTTATTTACGAGTTAAAAATACATTTATAATAACCATATATTTTGAAGGCGCAGATTCATTTCTACAAGATATGATGTAGTAATAAAAGAAAAAATATTTTTTGATTGTCTTTTATTATGAAAAATTAGGGAAAATATGTATTTTTCTAATAAAATCGAATGTAGGTAGTTTCACTTTGTCAAAATCCTTAGGTTAATATTCAAAAATTTAAAAATTGCATTTAATCATTTGTTAATAACCTTTTCATAATTTGACAAGTTGCAACCATGAAGGTTACAGTAAATTACAAATTTTAGGTTAACTTTCTTATGAGATTTTTTTCTATTAAAATACATAAAAAACAAAAATAATAATTAAAAATTTCAAATAAAAATAAAATTTAGTAAATTTGAATTTTGATTGGAATAATTTAAAATGTCATTAAGCAGAACTCCGGTACAACAACAGCCCATCAAACGAAGACTAGAATCTGATTTTAATGAAGAAAGCGAGCCTCTAAGTAACTCTAAAAAACAAAATTCTTCACTTAATCGAAGTGATTCTGAAAATTCTAGGATTCAATTGAACAAATTTAGTAATTAAAAGCTTTTTTTTAAAATTAAATTGATTAAAATCCCAAATTATTTATTTTTACAAAAATTCAAGACACTAACATTCTCGAATCAGAAATCAAATCAAGTATATTTAAAATAGCCACTTTGGAACAGCAATTGTTAGCTGAAAAAAATGAAAGAATCAAACTTGAAATGGAATTTAATTCACATAAAGAGAAACAAGCTAATGAAATTAGAGTAGCCATTAAAAGAAAATTATTTAATTGTCTATACCATATCCTCAATTAAACCATTTAAATTTTTTAAGAATTTTGAAGAAATGAAACGTCAGTTGGAGTCATCTCTTCGTAATTCGAAAACAAATGAGAAATTAATTGTAAGTGAAATGGAGCACATGAGGACTCAAATGGACGTTTATGAAAAGAATAAATTACCTGAAAAAGACAAAGAAATTAATTCATTAAAATCACAAATTGATGAAGTATGATAAACTTTTTATAATTTTTGGGTCTATTGCATTATGTGACCAGGAGTTCACCTAATATTTGACCAAAGAAATCTGCTGAATCAGATGGCTAGGACTGTTCATTTATTAAGTGACAAATAACCCAAATTTTTTTTTAAATTGATATTTCAAAAATTCATTCAATTATGTGACCAAAAATTAATTAAAAAAATGACAATGTTTTTTATAAAGTAATACATTAAGATTTTCATTTAAGATTTAAAATTTCTAACCAAAAATCACATAATTCAGTAAGTTTCTTTCGTCACATAATGCAAAAGACAATATTTTTTTGAATTCTTATTAAAAACAAAACTATTTTTAGCTAAATGAAGAGCTTAAAAATCTTAAATCAGATAGTGAAAAGGATACAAAGGATACACAATTTAATACTCAAACATATGAACTGAAAATATCAGAATTACAAGCCGAAATTGAGGGTTTAAATAAGTAAGTAACATTGTTTAAGCAACATAAAAATACTTAATTTTGAACTATACCTTTTTTTTCTTGAAGCAAAATAAAATCCAATTCAGAATTGAGCTTAAAAATGGACGATTTAAGAAAAGAAAACTGTTTATTAAAAAATAAAATGAGAGACTTAGAATCGGAAAATTCAAAATTGTCTGACAATGCTCAAAATTTTGACAAATATCTAAAAGAGAGCAATCGTGTTGATGAGCTCGAAAGAGAAAATAGAAAATTAACACTAGAAGTTGAATACTTAAGGTATACTAAATTAAGTCCAAATAAAAAAAATTTGAAATTTTTTTATTTTTATTTCATTTAGAGCCGTCCAGGAAAAATCACATTTATTTCAGGAAGAACTTAGCTCTAAAGCTAAACAATTAGAACGAATTGAAAAGAGACTTATTGATACTGAAGTTGAAAATTCTGTAAGATTTCTCGATCGAAAAAAAAATCAAAAACAAAATAAAAATTGCTTTTTTTCAAATTTTAGAATTTAAAGGACCAAATTAAAAAACTAAAAGAAGCATGCGAAAAAGCTCAAGCATCAAATCCTCTAATTGAAAAACTCAAAGAAATGTAAATTTTCGATTTTAAAATTTATTTTAAAAAAATTCTTAATTAATTTTGAAAATTTCAAATTATCGATAGGAATGATGATTTAAAAGAGGATATTTCAAAACATAAACTAAAGTATCAGAGTTTACAAGAAGAAAATAAGAAGCTAAAGAATGATTTAGCTGAAAAAGAGAATGAGATGAATGATCTTCAGAAGAGAATTACGAGATTAAATACAGTAAAAATAAAAATGTTTCATTGAAAAATATTGAGAAATTTTCGAGGTTTTCATTTGATTTTAGGAAAGAAATGGTTATAAAAATATTTTGGAATTGTATGAATCTTCAGATAAAAAAGAAAATTCCGAAATTGATCTTTTAAAATCGAAAAATGCCGAATTAGAGCGAATTATAGAAGAGTATAAAAAAGATTTGAATGAAAAAAATGAACTCAAACTTGGAAATAATACGGCTTTTCAATTAAATAAAGTATTTTTTTTATAAACACAAAACAATAGACAAATAATAGTTTCATTATTTTTTTATTAGGACCGATATAGTTCTATAGAAGTACAAGTTAACTTGACGGGTGAAATATATTCCACTTATGAGTAAATTTTCATTATTTTTTAATTTTTGGTACTTTAATAGAATTTTATTTATTAGATCAAAAATTGAGGTATTAAACTCTGAACTGAATGAAGCCAGAGAAAGATATACAAAACTAGAGGATAAAGTACTACAAGGTAAAAAGAATTAATTAGATTCGATTAGAAAAAAATTTAACGAAAAACCTTTAACCATGTTATTTACAGTGGTAATTCGATACAGAAAAACACTGAAAAATATGTTAAATTTTTCCTTAAAGGTAAAATTCGACATTATTTTACAAAAAGCTTAATTTAGCTTTGGTTTAAAAAAATTTATCTTTTAAGTTTTTTTTCCGGATACTGGATATTTGTCGTCAAAATCTTTATTTTACATGCGTTTCTGTCTAATTTTTGTGGAAATCTGAATTTTTCACTCTATTATTTCATTAAGAAAATTCAATTAAGTTTTTGTGAATTTCAGTGAATTTACTATAATTCACGTGAATTTTATGAAATCCTCATATCGAATCACCACTGTAATTTTCAATTTTAAGTTTTATCGTTTAGGTTTAATATGAATTAGAAATTCAAGAATTAGATTTAACATTTAGGGTTACATTTCAGTTATAAAAAAATTAAAAAGATAGAAGTATGATTGCTGAACGGAAGGTTAAGCCCAGTTGCAAAAATTATTTTCTTTAATAATAAAGAAATAACTTTATGAAGATAATGTACCATTAAAAGTCAGTGAGCTTATTTTTATTAAAATGATTAGCAAAAATTTGATCATCATTATCAACGTATGAGTTTTGATTTGTAAGAAAAAAAATTATCAAATATATAATTAGGAATACTCTTTATCTTTTCCATACTCTAATCGAAAAAATAGATCAACGCTAGACTGTAAATTTTTAATGCGTAATGGATTGGTAACCAATAAATCATTAAAATTAGAAATTGTTCACCTAATTTAGATTTTTTTTCGTGTTAACATATTTTTGGTATTGGTCACCTAACTCCAAATAATTAATTGTTCACAGTAATAAGTGATCAAATGTTCACTGAAGACACTGGACCTACGAATTTTAGATACGTATTCTTTACTTCTAAAATCCGTGTTCATGTTTTAGACTCGTTTTAAAGCTTGAAAAGTCAGACGATAATTTTAATTCTTGCTTTTATAAGTTGATATTTAGCAGAAAAATAGCCGGCCTTTTGGCTTTTAATGTTTATTTTAAAGTTTTATCCATTTGAAAAAGCTGAAATCTTCTTAATCAGAAATTATATATTAATTTTTTTCAGGAATGGAGATTACTGGAGAAGATTTGGTCCATGCAAAAAGTGAAGAAACTCAGGGTTTAATTTTAAAAAACATAAATTCCAAAAAAAAAAAAATATTTATTATTTATAATTTATAAACAATCTAGTTTTGGAAATCAAGCTCAAGGAGCAAATTTCAATGAACCAAAAACAAATAGAAGAATTTAAAAAGAAAGCTTTGGAAATAACTAGATCAATACGGTGTCTTTTGGGATTTAAAGTTAATTTCGAAGATAAAACAGTCAAATTAACAAGTCAAAAGAATCCTGAGGATTATGTCCTTTTCAGAGTAAATCCTGATCATAGCCTTAGTCTAATGTCTTCAGACTTTGTTAAGCCATACAAAGAATTTATTGATTTATTCATTAAAAAATACAATTCAATAAGTGGATTTTTAGCTGCTATACATTTCGATTCACTCGGTTTAAATCTTCAACTAACCAACAAAATGTAAAAAAAAAAAAAAATTTGTATTAAATAGTTTATTAATTTTAAATTTACAAAAAAATTAATTTTTTTTTAATATTTGACTCGTTACTTTTTTTAATAAATAAATTAGTTGTGAATCATATTCGATTTATTTTTACGAGGAGAACAAAAAAATTTTTAAATTTTACATTTCTAGCTTTTGACCACGCTTTTCCAATTCATTTCTTTTTTAAAAGAAAATTTTAATCATCTTTTTTATATATTTTTGAAAAAAATTAAAAAAAAAGTACCTTAGCTGAGCAGTGAAATCATCTTCAACATTATCATCATCCCAATTGTCCTCCCATAAATTAGTTTCTTTTTCTTCTGGCTCTTTCTCTGATTCATTCCAGTCCTCAGCTTCGAATTCTTCGAATTCGTCGTCTTCTTCCAAGAGACCTAATTCAACTTTTGGATTTGGTGGTTGGTTAGTAGTTACTTGAGCTGACATTTTAATTTCAAAATTTTCAAAATTGCTTGCTAAGTTTTTTTAAAAAAGAAAGAACAAAATAATTTTTTAATTTTTTTTTTGGAACGTGTATTTATAGCTAGTTAAATTTTTATTTTTCAATAGAAATTTTTTTTGATTAAAAGCAAAAATAATTTTATTTAAGGATTGATTTTTTTAAAATTATTTCAAATTTCAGTTTTAATACTTGAATGCTGTTTAAAAAAATTGATCTTTCTCATTTGGAGATCATTTGAGAAATAATGTTTTGCTGATCCCAAAGAGCTAATTAAAAATATAGTAATTAAATTTACACTTTTCTTGATTTGGGAAATCTCTATAGACAATTATTTAAATGCTTTTGCTATTAGTATGAATCTATTAAAAAAAAATAAAAAAATTCATATAAAAATTCAAGGAAATTTCTTTTTTATCTCAAAAACTAAAAAAGGCGAATAGGGTCTAGGTAATTTTGTGACCACGTGGTTACGAGTTTCGTGAGCTAGAAATTAGTAACCAATATTGGCCACCAAATTCAAGGGGTGGTCACAAAATTACCTAGACCCGACGAATCAAAAGGAAAGTGAAACTTAGACTGGCCATAAACTTTCCAGATGGTTTATTATTTTTCGGCTTTTATTTTTATATAATATAATCAAAGCAATTAAATTATAACATAATTTAATCTCTTTCTCTTTGAAAAATTTTTTCATTAGACCCAACAACAACAACTAAATTAGAACTAAGGTTTATGATTTAGTGAGCTTTTTGTGTTAAATTTTTTTCGCCCAGAATATTCAATGAACAGCTTTTTTTATCATTAAAAATTTAAGATAATATATAAGCCGAAATAGCTCAGTTGGGAGAGCGTTAGACTGAAGATCTAAAGGTCCTTGGTTCGATCCCGAGTTTCGGCATATTTTTTTTCTAATTTTTCATATTGGCTATTTTTTTTTGAAATAAAAAAAAAGAGGGGGCATCCGGGATTGAACCGGAGACCTCTCGATCTGCAGTCGAATGCTCTACCACTGAGCTATACCCCCTGTTATTATTTTAATACTTTATTTTTCATATTACTTTTTAATACAATATACTTAAAAAATAGCCAATATGAAAAATTAGAAAAAAAATATGCCGAAACTCGGGATCGAACCAAGGACCTTTAGATCTTCAGTCTAACGCTCTCCCAACTGAGCTATTTCGGCTCTTATTTATGACTAAAACTTTGGTTATGACATAAATATATTATTTATCTCAACTAAATTAACAATAAAAAGATTGTACAATAAAATAAAATGATTTGCCCCTTTTTGATTATTAAAAAAGTTTCTTATTCTTATTACTGATTTTGGTTTAATTGTTTAACGCGTGTTCTAATTTTTCTAACGTTTTTATTGCAATCCTAACGATTAGAATTAAACTTGTGTTACATTTTGGTTTTCACTTTTTTTATGTTTTCTTCAACCTCATCCACATTAGAGAGTAAAAAATATCGAATTAGAAATTCCCAATTATGTAGAGCATTTTAAAAGACCTTTTTACGTGAAAAATTGCTATAAAATTTATTTTAAAATTCAGATTTCTCTTTTCAGACTTGCTTGGCACTTTCTTTCTGTTTGCTTTTCAGAAGATAGACATCTAAAAAATATATCTGTAGAAAATATATCTTTAATCTACGAAGAGTTTTCACCTTTGAATTTTTTTCACAGAAAGAAAAAAATATATTTTTGATAATTTCATTTATTTTGGAGTTATAGGAAATCAAAATTTAATTTTAAAATTGACGTATTTCCTAAAGAATTTTTGAAGACATATATTTAAAAAATTTCTTTTCAAGAGAACAAAAGGGCTATATTTGAAACTTTTACAGAAGGAAAAAATTAATCCTTTTGATAATTTTATTTATTATAAAGTAATCGACATTTTAAAATTAGACAATGTTTAAAACGAGACAATTTATATACTGAAAAAAACTCAAATAAAAGATCTTTCATCACAAATACGAGCCTCGCGCGTTTATTTAAGTTTTCTTGTATTTGATCAAAAATTGTTATTGATTTGTAAAATGTTTTTCATATTTGTAAAAACTTTATTACCGTTCAGGTTTTTGCAGAACAAGACAAACATTAATAAAATTGTAATCGATAATACAAACCATTTAGTCTCTTCATGCTCAGTAAAGAAAATTAAAAGTATTAACCTTACCTTTAATTTTGTTCAAAATAAATAATTGTCATTAAAAGTAAAAAAATAATAACAGGGGGTATAGCTCAGTGGTAGAGCATTCGACTGCAGATCGAGAGGTCTCCGGTTCAATCCCGGATGCCCCCTCTTTTTTTTTATTTCAAAAAAAAAATAGCCAATATGAAAAATTAGAAAAAAAATATGCCGAAACTCGGGATCGAACCAAGGACCTTTAGATCTTCAGTCTAACGCTCTCCCAACTGAGCTATTTCGGCTCTCATTTATGAATAAAACTTTGCTTATGACGTAAGTTTATCATTTAGGAAGAAGAACAAAAAAATAGATTGCACCCCGCTCTCTTTTTAATTGAATGATTCGGAACAGATAAAATCAATCTGGATTAACTTTTACGTATTAGCTTTAAATCAGAATTAACAAAAAAAGAAAAAATCAATTATTTATTTAAATCGTGAAAATCTAATTCGGATACTCTGCTTTTTACATTTGATAGTAAATTTTCTTCATTTAAAAAAATAAGTTATTCTCTTTTAATAATAATTAAAGTTTTTTTGATGTGGTTTGCTAACGTCCTCAAATCTTTCATCTTTACTAAAATTCATAACATTAAAAAAAATAATTGAAAATTTTCACTTTTCGCTCATCTTAATCTTTTAAAATTACTAGAATTTTTAACTTTTTTGGCATCCAGTGATCCTGAATCTAAAAAATATAAATTTTTACTAGTAATGTTATTAGTGTACCTAGTACCCACAATGGAAAAACTGTCTGTAAAAAAAAATTCATAAAAGATAGCCAATATTAAAAATTAAAAAAAATTAATATGCCGAAACTCGGGATCGAACCAAGGACCTTTAGATCTTCAGTCTAACGCTCTCCCAACTGAGCTATTTCGGCTTATAAAATTGTTTTCCTCATAATGTAATGTCAACCGTAATCGACAATTTTCACCCTAATACTAGCGTTTCTGTAACAGTCAATTGAACTTCATTAAAAATTAAATTCTTAGCTTTTTCAGTTAAATAATTTTATTTAAAAGATAGTTGAAACTTTAAATAAGTGGTTCTAATGAAAATATATGGTGATCTTAAGTGTTACTTTATTTACTTTTATCTATACTACCGTATTTACTCGAATTTAAGAATATACCGGCTAATCAAATATATTCTTCTGATTGAATGATTTTTTTTCAAAAATTGACCAAGGATGAGGGTAAAGGTTGTCGATTACGGTTGACATTACATTATGAGATAAAACAATTGTATAAGCCGAAATAGCTCAGTTGGGAGAGCGTTAGACTGAAGATCTAAAGGTCCTTGGTTCGATCCCGAGTTTCGGCATATTTTTTTTCTAATTTTTCATATTGGCTATTTTTTTTTGAAATAAAAAAAAGAGGGGGCATCCGGGATTGAACCGGA
>NTPY01000752.1:103081-114666 GCA_002922825.1 Brachionus calyciflorus
AATCCAACCTCTTGACGCTTCAAATTTATCTTTCATTGGGACATTTTTTGATTTAAACTCAGCATAAAACTGTAAGGCTTTTTCGTGAAGAATTTCGTACGACAATGGAATGTTTGCCGACTTAGCAGATACGTACCACTTGAATAGAGCTTTTTCTATAAGATGAAAGGAACCGTTTTGAATTCGACTCTTTTTATTCGCTGGTTCATTTTCGTCGTAATTTAAATACGTCTCTTTATTCTTAATTATTTTGGTCACTGTTGATCTGTCTACATTGAACTCGGCGGCGATAACATCATCACTCTTATTTGTTTTTAATTTTTCTAATACAATTGCTTTCTTTGTTGAGTTCAATAATGTTATTCTTTTTTTTCGGCTTAAAACAGAATTCATTTTTTCAAGATAATTCTTTTTGTGATAAAAAAGAGACTAATTTATGTGAGTGAATGCAATTTTTTTGAAAAAAAACCGTGTTATAAGTAAAACATGTGATATCGAAAGGTGAAATAACTCAACATTTTGATAATGTAAAAATATTGGAGGAAATCGGTTCTTTATAAAACCAGTGATATATCTTAATTGTGATATAAGTTATGGCTGTATAAGTGCGAACTCACTGTAGTTGAAACTTTAAATAAGTGGTTCTAATGAAAATATATGGTGATCTTAAGTGTTACTTTATTTACTTTTATCTATACTACCGTATTTACTCGAATTTAAGAATATACCGGCTAATCAAATATATTCTTCTGATTGAATAATTTTTTTTCAAAAATTGACCAAGGATGAGGGTAAAAGTTGTCGATTACGGTTGACATTACATTATGAGGAAAACAATTGTATAAGCCGAAATAGCTCAGTTGGGAGAGCGTTAGACTGAAGATCTAAAGGTCCTTGGTTCGATCCCGAGTTTCGGCATATTTTTTTTCTAATTTTTCATATTGGCTATTTTTTTTTGAAATAAAAAAAAAGAGGGGGCATCCGGGATTGAACCGGAGACCTCTCGATCTGCAGTCGAATGCTCTACCACTGAGCTATACCCCCTGTTATTATTTTAATACTTAATTTTCATATCATTTAACTATAAAATCAAACGTTAAAAAAACAATATGAGACATTTAATTGTTCTAAATTAACGTAGATGTCCAAATTCATCAATATACCCTAAAATAAATATTGCAAGTTTATAAGATTTTTTAGGTTTTAAATTTTTGTTTGGTTTCAACCAAGGAAATTATTTAAAAAAAAAAACAAAAAATATTAAAAAAGGAGCAATACAAATTTTTGTTAATTTTTTCCGTAAATACCGTATTAAACATTGTATTTGTTAAAAATATTCCTAATATAAGGTCGTTTAAAGGCATTTATGTTTTCAAAAAATTTACCATACCTTTTGTGAATAAAAGCATGAAATAAAATTCTTAATTCTCTAAGAAATTAAAATTTTTATATATTGATGAGGACAAAAAGATTTTCATGCGATCGAATTTTCTAGTTTCTGAGGATGTAATTAAGCAATAAATATGCATTCAATATTCTTTAATTTTTTTCTAATTTGTTTATCTTTATTTGAATGCAATTTAGAGAAAAATTTAAGTTTTTTAGATTTCAATTTTTTAGCATAAATTTTACTTGTCATTTTGGAATAATTTTGGAACTATTCGAACGATTTGAGACTCAAGGAGTTATCTCAATTAATTGTAATAACTACTGAATGAGTCTCATTTTTTATATCAGAATTTCGATTTTTTAAATAATTTTACTATTAATTAGATATAAAGTGTCAAGACATTATATAGTTGAATCTTGCTTTAAAAAAATTTTTAGAAAAAATTAACGAATTTATCTCATTTTCATTTATGTTAAAAATATTTTACCAAGTCTTAAGTTCATCAACAATTTCGAATCAACCGATTTTTAGTTAGTGTATCTGGTTACAAAGGCGTTAAAGTTTGATAGTTTTTGAATTTAGTGAAAGAGGTTTTTAGACTTTTTGAGTTGAACAAGCATATCATAAATATTTTTCTTTAACGTCGCACTAAAAGTCCGAAAACTTGCGCCTCAAAATTAATTAGATTATTCAGGTTTCAGATGATTTAAATGAACCCAACGGACTTATTACCCTTAAAAACACGGTCTATTCAATTTTCAATTGATTTTGAGCCTAAAAAAAAATTTTTTTTGTGGCACTAAAGTCAAGTTTTCGGGCTTTTCAAGAAAGAAAGTTTAAAAAAAGCCAATATTTACTCAGTAACAAGGCAAGATTAAGGTGAATAAATATCTTCAATAGATCGGATTTTTCTTTATTTTAAATGCTCCTAAACCAGTAAAGAGCTTCGGAAATTTCTCATATACGAGGATTATGAATATGCTCTTGAAAATGGTCGATTCGGATAGGGTTTTTAGCTTCACAAAATATTGAATTAAATCAAATCATGCAATTATTATTGAAAAAAATAAAATAATTTTTTTTATAAACAATTTAAAAAAAGGAAGGCGTCTGCGATAAAAAAATAATTTGAACATTTCAAATGTTCAAAATTTTGTGGTTTGTTATTTTTAGTTAAAGAGATTTGAAACATGTTCAGATATTTTATTTAATGTTATGAATTTTAGTCAAAAAGAAAGAATTGATGACGCAAGTTATTCGCAGCAATCTATCTTTTGTTCTTCTTACTAAATCATAAACTTACGTCATTAGCAAAGTTTTATTCATAAATGAGAGCCGAAATAGCTCAGTTGGGAGAGCGTTAGACTGAAGATCTAAAGGTCCTTGGTTCGATCCCGAGTTTCGGCATATTTTTTTTCTAATTTTTCATATTGGCTATTTTTTTAAGTATATTGTATTAAAAAGTAATATGAAAAATAAAGTATTAAAATAATAACAGGGGGTATAGCTCAGTGGTAGAGCATTCGACTGCAGATCGAGAGGTCTCCGGTTCAATCCCGGATGCCCCCTCTTTTTTTTTATTTCAAAAAAAAATAGCCAATATGAAAAATTAGAAAAAAAATATGCCGAAACTCGGGATCGAACCAAGGACCTTTAGATCTTCAGTCTAACGCTCTCCCAACTGAGCTATTTCGGCTCTTATTTATGACTAAAACTTTGCTTATGACGTAAGTTTATCTTTTAATTCAAGAAGAAAATCATTTCTTTATGCAAATTTTTAAATAATTTTTTTTATAACTAATTCAATTAAAAAAATTACTATTATGTTTAAATATTTTTCAACACAGAAATAACATGTACCCATAGTGTTTTTAATTAATCTTTTTTTTTTAAATCAAAGCTTAATTAGTTTTAATTGTTTCAAAAATCAAAACATAAAAATTTCATGTATTTTATATTATTTAATTAATTTTGTATTTTGATGTAAATAAAGCCACATTTCTGGAGTATTAGTTTTTTTTTAATTTTAATTCCAGAGGAACATAAGTTGTTGGTTCTATTTAATTTTTTACTCGATTAAATTCTAATGAAAAAGGAACTAATTTTTCTATTATTTTTTTAATTTGATCAGATATTGGATTTTAGAGAAAATTGCTTTAAGCAACATACATTTAAATTTTATCCTTTTTTATATTTTAATTGAAATTTAACTCTTTAAGTACTCCAAGTGATTAAAAATGACATTATTGCTCAAAGATTGCACAAGATTTTTAATATGCCAAGTTAATTATTTCTTTCAAAATAATCTGACTTCAAAATAATATTCAATTATTTAATAAGACTCTTTATTTTGAGATTCTAATAAGTTGGTTTAAATTATTTAAAGTTTTATATTTAAAATTTTTAAAAGCGGTTTACCATTTCAATTTTACTACTAACTTTAATTTCTTGCAAATTGCGTCAGTAAAATTAGGATTTTTTTTGTTTTCAAAAATTATTAAAATTAAAAAAGATTTTAGAATAAAACATTTTTAAAAACGTTTCGGAATGTCTTGACTGGATTTTATTTTATATTTTTTTACTCATTCATAGTATACACTGGAAATTTATAATGCGTAATGAGGATTTGCTTCATTTATGTGTAAAAATTCACTCATAAATTCACTCATAAAAAAGTTAAAGTTGACCAAAAGAAGTATAGGAATCTAACATTTTTTCAATTTTTTTTCTATCTAAAAATTTAATTTATTAAAGGAATACTTTATTAATAAAAGCTCGGTTTTGACCAACCTCCGCATTTTTACTCATTTTCACTTTATTTTTTTTTACACATTTGGCATAATAGGCTACGCATTAAAAATTTAAGTGTAGTTGAAAATTAACTCATGAGGAAATTTACATATTATAAAACAATTGATTTATTTTATTGTGTTTTATTCATTCAATTATTGAAAATATAAGATTTACCTTAAATCCTAATTAAGATCCTTGCAAGCTCTGTTAATTCAGAAAATAATCTCAAATTTAAGCAAAACTGTTAGGCATTAGTTTATGCTCTAAAAAAGTTTTTTGGATCCTTTAGAAAAGCTAATCAGTCTTTTATTTTTCGATATTTTCAAACTCTAAAACTGAGTAAAAGAGTCTCAATACAAATCCAAAATCCCTTTCCATTGTTGAACCTTATTTTCTCAAAACTACCTTGTAAATATTTTATTATTTTCCTCTTTCAACTAATCCCCAAGTTCTTCTTTTACTGTCTCTTTTTGTTTAGATTCTTTTAAAATAAAAACAAAGCTTTAAAACAATACATTAGTTATTATTTTTTAAAGCTTTAAAACAATACATTAGTTATTATTTTTTAAAGCTTTAAAAGAATACATTAGCTAATGATAACTATTAATTATTTTCTCTTTAATTTGGAAAAGGAAAAATTAAAGAAGAACCGAGGAATGAGGAACAAAACTTGTTTTTTTTTCATACTGTATATTTAAAAATTTCCTTATTAACAATATTTTCTTATAATTAAAAATCAATCTCTGATTTGAAATTTCAGCTCTTTTTCCGTTGATTCTAAGTACTCTAGATATGCTGGGGATTCTGGAAATTAATTGTTGGAGTCGAACCAGTCGACTCAAGAAAAAGCCTATTTTATTTGACTTGAGCCGAAAAATACCAATACTACTTGAAGCGTGCATATTTTAAATCAAAATTGATATAAGAAGATTATTGATTTTGTATCAATAATTGGTTATTTTCTTAGTATAAAAAACTGATACCGTAAACCCTTGCGAAATGGTGCATGTACTATAACCCGAATTTTGGTATGCACCTAATTTTTTGATTGGTTAATTTTTTTTTCAACTAATCAGAAAATTAGGTGCATACCGAAAATTCGGGTTTTAGTGCACGCACCGTCTCGCGAGTCTTTATGGTACTAGCTACAAGAATACTGAGAATGTATATACTAATTTGTTTGGTATTTATTTATTTATTGAATAAAATTAAGCTCCAAATTTGGAGAAGTAAATATAAAATTAAAGTAAATTAAATTAAAGCAGCTGGGTTAGGAAGGTGTTTTACCCAATATAACACCAGGAGATAATTTGGAAACTCATTGGAATTTATTTTAAACTCGCACAGGATTTTTATTTCTAATTTTCATTAGGACGATTTTAAAGTTGCAAGAGATGATACAGAAATAAAATTTTTGAATAATTAAACTTAAATTTCTTAAATTTTTTCTAAAGTTTTACATTAATTTGTAATATTAGTAATATAAAATTACAAATTAAATAGACAATTCAAGAATGAAAGGTTTCGAATGAAAATTTTTACAAAATTTTTATTTGTTTATAATTTTTTTTTCATCAATTCATCAAAACATAAAGATATATAATTAAACTAATTACTATCATTCTTGGGTTTCAAATATAAATGCATGTTTAAATTTAACCAATCTGCAGCTTGAACATGTGCTCTTATTTAGATAAAATTCTATAAAATTACTACTAATTTAGGTTTTAATTGTTTATTTCCAGTATCACAAAAAAATTTTTGAACATTTTTTTTTTCCTATTTGAGTAAAAAATGATTGATTTTTCCAGCAACAAAAGAAAAAAATAAAGATCCGTCGTTTATTATTCGAATTTCTCTTAGACTTAATCTTACTAAATCTTCCTTAGTAAATATAGGATAAATTTGATGAAAATCTTCTTTTTGTTTTTCAGATAAATAATTTGGAATATAAAAAAAAATCGATATTAGAAAAAATATGAACGATACGTTCGATTTGGTGAGTGATATTACGCTTTACGGTGATGACTTTGATCTTATTTGGTACAAACAAATTCTTCAACTTATTCAAGAATTAATAGCACCACTACTTTCATTTTTAGGTCTTTTTCTACGTGTAATATGTATTCTTATTTATTTGAAACCAGTCAAAAATTCTTATAACAGAATTTTAAAGACATCTTATGAAAGCATTAATAAAGCTCTGTTATTTAATTCAATTAGTCAAGCTTTATTATGCTTGATAACAATTTTTTTACCGGTATTTTATTGTATGAGCAGATGCATAAATTCATCTTATTTTTCACATTTTTATTATAAATATATGACTATATATGGAACAGCAACAGTTGAAATGATTACCATTTTAGCCAATATAGTCATGTGTCTAAATAGATATCTTATAATTTTTAAATATAAAACCACGTTCAATTTAATCAAATTTCGCTACATTTGCCTATTGACAATTTTAATTAGTTCTATAGTAAACTTGCCCTATTTATACATGGTCATTATTGATTATGAAAACGATGGTTATTATTTAGTACCAAGCAATTTTTCAAGAAGTAGAATTGGAATATTTTTTAAAAATTTTATACCAGTGATTAGATACATAGTTTTAGCAGTGATTTTCATAGTAGTTAATACACTACTCTTATACCATTCGATCAAATATGCCAAAAATAGAGAGAGAGTTCTTCTTAATCAAAAAAATCTCAATCAAAAAATTCTAGTGAACATGTCTAAAAACAGTAGAACTGAAAAAGAGCCAAATGATTTGATAAAATCAAATAACGAAAATTTATACAAATTGGACAGCTCTGAATGGAATCTAACAAGAATGAGCCTTTTTATATGTTTGATCTATGTAATTAAAGTTATTTTTATTACAGTGACTTTTCTTAACTCGAAATTAAATGTAATAAATTATTCACTTGTGGTAGCTTTGGAATTAGTCTCAGCAATTATGGTACAGCTAACAAACTTATTGGAAATTTTATCCTATTTTTTATTTAATCGTCAATTTAATGCGAGCTTTAAAAGCTTATTTTTATTTAAGATAAAATAATAGTATCACATTTTAGTCTCCCTTATCTAAAAAAAAAAATTTAAAAAATTTTTTTCGGTTTAGTAATTTTATGAATTTTTTTTAATTTTTATTTTTCAATAAAAGTATGTCTTAAGGGTTTTTTTCAAAAAATTATTTAAAAAAAAAATTGGAAAAGCCTAAAAATCAACGTTTACAAAAAAAACCCATTCAAAAAAAATTTTTTTAAAAAAGTTAAATTAAAAATAAATAATGGTTACCTAGTAGCATTAAACATTGTATTATTATTTAAAGATACCATGTAAAGTGTTTTTAAAAAATTAAATAATTCAATCAAACAATATATATTTAGTTAAATTTTTTGATTTTAGGTAAAATATTTTTAAATTTTTATATCGTATTATTTCTTATGACTAAGAAAAGGCGAATCAATGATCTACAATCGTTTAAAATTGCTTTTAATATTACTGATTTTATTTAAAGTTAAAGTTGGTATATTTGTTATTCTTTACATTAGACCATCTTATCAAGTTTTTGATAATTCTATAAAAAATTCGAGTAAGTTTTAACCTTTTTTAATATGAGATCTTATTGTGAAAAAAAAAACAATATCACGTTCAGTTAAGAATAGTATTAGAGAACTTGTTCAAAAATTTCGAATTTAGGATCAATTATATTTGCGTAGACTTTTTGGCTATCTCACTCAGAATTAAGTTTCCAAGCTAGTTCTGAATTTTTGAATATGCACTCGTTAACCACTATCCGCCCAAGATGGTTTAAAATGACTCAAAAAATTCTAAAATTTAAATTTTTTAAAGTTCAAAGGAAGATAATTTTTAAGTCACAAAACCAAGATCAGAATCGAAGGCAACATAACAGAATAATAGGTCAAATTTTTTAATTTGTTTTAAAGTTAAGCAAGTAAAATCAGCTTTAATTTTTTTATGCTTTCAATTAATTTTTACACCTGTTTAATACTTTTCCTAAATTGAGCGTGAAAGTTATAAAATTTAATTATAAAATTTTTTATTAATTATTTATTAAAAAAGATTTAGTTGAACAAAGCGCCCAGATCGAATTAAATATTATAAAAATCTAAATGCCCTTCTCAAAATCAAAATTAAAAATATTAAACAAATGAAAAAATTAATTAATAGAAAATGTAAATATAAAAAGTTAATTAATTTTTTCGTGGCAAAAGATAGCATTGAGTACCATCAGCGGGACGGAGAGTGGCTTCTTGAATAACACCGAGATTTTGACTCCAATCCAATGTCATATCAAAATTTTGCACAAACTTTGCAATAAATATCTTACCAACCAACTTTGTAAAAAAAAATTTATTTTTTATTAGAAATATGTTATGTTCGATTTTATTCAAATTACTTGAGCAAAATTTTGTCCAATACAATTTCTAGCTCCTAAACTAAATGGAAAATAAGTGTAATTTTTAATCCTTTTGCACAAAATTAATAAATTATTTCAAAATTTGGTTAAACATTTTTTCACTTAATTTAAATACCTTGTATTTTCAGCATTGAATAAAAATCTCTCAGGTAAAAATTTTTCAGGTTCTTCAAAATACTCTTCATATCTACCACTTACATAAGTCGATACCTTTGAACAGAAATATTAAATAATTTTTTTTTAATTAAAAAAAAATTTAATACTTGAATCCAAGTTTTAGGTGGAATTTTAAGACCATTTATTTCGATTTCTTTGTCAGAAATACGGGCTATCTCTGGAATCGGAGGCCACATTCGTAAGGTTTCTTTATAAACACAATTTGTATATGTCAACTTGGCGACATCTTCATAGCTTATATAACTCTTAGATCCTAATACCGAATCGACTTCTTCTCTAAGTCTTAAAATATCCAAAATGGAATTTTATTTTTGCCAAAAAATAATTTAGTCTCTTTTAATTT
Organism: Brachionus calyciflorus; assembly: GCA_002922825.1. Taxonomy (NCBI): domain Eukaryota; kingdom Metazoa; phylum Rotifera; class Eurotatoria; order Ploima; family Brachionidae; genus Brachionus; species Brachionus calyciflorus. The sequence continues at coordinate 112,238 of NTPY01000752.1, forward strand.
TACTTTTTAACAACATGTGGATTTCGACCTAATTCTAACATGCAAAAAGCCAATGTATTGGCAGTAGTTTCTTGTCCTCAAAAAAATAACTCGATCAAAATTTAAATTGAAATATTTTGGACAATACTTTTCTTAAATAAGTTGACATGAAAAAACATTCCTTAAACAGATCTGAATCTCTTCAGCATTTATGTTTCGGTTTCGGTTCCGCTTAAGCAAATTTAGATCAATATTTTTTTTTAAATATTTGTAAGAGAGTGTTCTAAAAAATATAGAAAATTTTGTTCCTAAACATCTCCTCAAGTAGACTATCAACTTTTTTAACAAGTGTACTGTAGATTAAATAATCTTACCTGCAACAAAAAATGTTAAAAAATCGTCAACCATGTTATCGACATTAAATTTTTCATCAACTTTAGAATAAATAAACTCAATTCGTTTTAACAACAAAAATTTTTTAATCTTTCAATTTACCATGATTTTTCAATAAGTTGGTTAAGATATCGTCAGCTACATAATTACCATTTTGCAAATTCAATATTCTTTTCAAGATTTGCTTCCTTCCTAAGTCTCTAAGTTTTCTAATTATTTGCTTGTAATTGTACAAAAATTTCCATTCCAACGGATTATACTTAAAATTTTGTTATTTAGACATATTTAATAAAAAAATCTAAATAATATTTAATACTATTATAAATGGCTCGAATGTCTGTCTATAGAATCCTTTCAAGCTTTCATAGACATAGTGATTTAACTCATTTTTAGGATCATTTATACTATTAGTATTCATACCAAAAGCAATCTACAAAAAAATTAGTTAACTTAAAACATTTTTATAGAAGAAAAATATCGTTTATTTACACTAGCGATAACATCTAATGCCATATGATTTATTTCCTTAAAAAGAGTTATTTTTGTACATCCATCAGACAAAAGTCTTAATCTAACTAAAAGACTGTCCACTTTAGTATTAAATTCTTCAATTGAATTCATTAAAATACTTTGAATTAAAATTTAATTAAATTCAGGAAAAATAGAATATTTTAGATCTGAATGCTACTTTCTATGGAATCCATTATTGAAAAGGTTTCTTCTTTTTTTCCAGCTCTCAGAATCTGTATTTGATAAAAGTCCATTTCCAAGATACCTAAGAAAAAGACAACTTTAAAACACAGACTTAAATTTTAAAAATTTATTTAAAACCTTTCGTTGTATGGAAAGCCGACTTGATTGTAAATTTCTGGAATTTTCGGAAAGTTTTCGGTTATTAAAACTTCTTTTACAGCATTTTGATTTATTGTAAAAACAACTATTTTATCAAGAATTTGGAACTTAAATACAGAGCCATGTTTTTTGGATCTTTATCAAATAACTAAGTTTTAAAAATTGAATTTTTTTTTGAAAAAAATTTTTTTACAAGTCAAGCATCATATCGGCCAAAATTTTGCCACCTTTCAAATATTTTAAAGCCTCGTCTAAATTTCCTAAATAAAAGCCTAATAAGCCATTTGTTTTTGGTCCTGGTATATGACCATATTTTTTTCGAATTACATAAATTTTGTAAGTTTTGTACACAATGAAAAAAAGTAGAATTAAAATGACTATCCCTATGTAATTTTCCAACATGTTTTAATTTTTAGTTGAACTAATTTTTTTTTAGAGTTTGTTTATAATAGAAATAAAAAATCATTTTTCTGCTCATTTTATAAGCATTAACCGATCAAATAAAAACCCTAGTTAATTGATGGTTTGAAATTTAAAAAATTAAGTAATAATTTTGAATGATTTTGTTCGTAATAAAATGTTTCTAGACTGTTATGGGTATTTTAATAAACAAAAGATTTAAAAATTGCCAAAAGTGATGTGCAATTTAAATTCGAATTACATGAAAATTTTTTAACAATAAGAAATAAAACGTACTATTAATATTTAAGAAAACCTGTACAGGTTTAGGAATTAAGTAAAAAAAAAAATCTAGCTAATTTTTTAAATTGATTGATTTACTAGATTAGTTAAAATAGGTGACGAGTATAGAAGGGGGTATAGCTCAGTGGTAGAGCATTCGACTGCAGATCGAGAGGTCTCCGGTTCAATCCCGGATGCCCCCTCTTTTTTTTTATTTAAAAAAATAGCCAATATCAAAAACTAAAAATAAATATGCCGAAACTCGGGATCGAACCAAGGACCTTTAGATCTTCAGTCTAACGCTCTCCCAACTGAGCTATTTCGGCTCTTATTTATGACTAAAACTTTAGTTATGACGTAAGTTTATCATTTAGAAAGAAAAGCTCTCTTTTTAATTGAATGATTTTGAACCGATAAAATCAATCTGGATTAACTTTTACGTATTAGCTTTAAGTCAGAATTAATGAAAAAAGAAAAAATCAGTCATTAATTTAAATCATAAAAATTTAATTTGGATATCCTGC
>NTPY01000752.1:114898-125323 GCA_002922825.1 Brachionus calyciflorus
AGAAAAATCAGTCATTAATTTAAATCATAAAAATTTAATTAGGATATCCTGCTTTTTCCATTTTATAGAAATTTTTCTTCATATAAAAAATAATTTATTCTTTTTAAATAATAATTAAATGTTTTTTTCAGCAGTTAACTTTCGTCCTAAAATCTTTCATTTTGACTAAATTAAATAAAATAATTGTCTATGTTTTAAATTGCTTTAACTAAAAATAGCAAACTAAGGTTGGTAATTTTTTTTAAATGACAATCCTAGATTAAAAAATACTTGGGCGAACAAGGCCTAATTTTCTACTAGAAAAAAATCAAGCAAAAGTTTGTGATAAAATTGTTAAGTCTCCGCAAAATTTTGATAGTCACCGTAACCAAACATTTATAAATTGTTATTTACTGAAAATAGCATGAGATACGGTGTTTAAGATTGACGACACATTTACATAAAAGAAACTTTTTGTCAAAAGTATTTAATTCAAGGATTTGGTGATATAAGAAAGTCCGATAATGATAGGTTATACCTATCATATATATTATATTATGGATTTGGATTTTGATAATTGATAGTTTTTTGATTTGCATTCTTTGTGATGAGAAGAGACAACTTTTGGTGCCGATATTGTTTCCTTTTTTTCCTCTACCTTTTCTTTATTTGCTCAAAACTTGAATAAATTCTTTAAAACAAAATACCACGAACCTTGGCCTATTTTTTCAACAACTAAGTTAAGACTTAATTCAAAATAGAAAAATTAACACGATTCAATAAATTTAAGCTGAACTCTTAGAGAAGCATACAAAGATTAACGATAGTTTAGTAAACGTTAAAAAATATCAGTTTCAAAGTTAAAAATCTTTTCGGGAAATTAATATATAAAACAATTTTTTTTTTCATTATGTTTCAGACCTCTTAAGAAAAAAAGTATTTTAAATGCTCATTTATAAAGCTTTATTGAACATGCTTTCAATTTCTGTTACTTTCTTGTTTATTTGGAATCTTGAGTTTTTATAATTAGAGTCCAAAAGTCGATAATAGCCGACATGTAAAGTTTGAAAAATATGCAATATTTACTTTTTATTCTTAGCTATTTTATTCATATTCTATCCAAAGGATACGGATACGAGGCATCATGTGGAAAAAAATCCTAAAAATAATATTTACGACCCTTGAGTGTCAAAAACAAAAAGGAATTTTTGTTTTGAAAAAGCGACCAAAACCTCCGTTATCATAATAATCTTAGGAAGCAAAAACTTCTAGGTTCTGAATTTATTAATTTTTTTTGCTCAAAATCAATTGCTAATATTTGGAAAAAGCAAAAAGAATTAGGCCAAAGGCATTTTGGCTTTAGGGATCTGTAAACTGTTATACTAAATATAAGCAATTTTTATGCTATTTTTATGGTCTTGTGAGTCAAAGGAACTCGATTTTTATTATTTTTTCTTTATTTTTAGATTTATCTTTTAATTCTCAACATTTTGGTACAATTATGACTTAAATCAATAGAAAATTGTAAAATGCAATTTCATTTTAAGGTCAACTTAAGCAGTAAATATACGATATTAATTTTTTCGCATACCATGGCTTTATCTTGATAATTAATACGAGAAACTTTAATTAAAAATTTTATTCAAAAAAATAGAGTTGTTTCTTTTAATTACAAGTAGGAAGTGAAAATTTACCAAAAACATCATATTCAAACAAGCATGTAATAAAAGTAACAACAATCCAAATTAAAATGATTAAAATTCCAAATTTTTTATTTAATCTCCATCGATTTCCGACAAAACAAGCCAATAATATGACAATTGATGAAAAAAGAACAATCGCTGAATAAACAATACCTCCACTGTATACTCTAACTGGAGTAAAAGATTTCAAAATGACTCCTTCAATAAACCATGGTAAACCTAAACAAATCAACACATCAAAAACATTACTACCAATTGAATTTGAAATAGCCATTTCACCTTTACCTTTACGTGTAATTATAATACTCGATACTACTTCTGGTAAACTTGTCCCAGCTGCTAAAACTGTAAGTCCGGCAACTGTATCCGGAATATTTAAACTAAACGCCATAATTACAACCATCCATACAACACAATAGGTAATTAATCCAATATAAATTGTCGAGATGATGAACGTTATAAAATAATAAGGAAATTTTGCACACGACTCTTTTTTAGCATTTGGAATTGTTATAAAAAATAAAAAATTTATTGGAAACAGTAAGATCCAATTAAATCTTGGTAATAAGGGTTCAGGCATTTTAAATGGATGAAATATTTTATCTTCATCTTCTTGTGTTATTATATTCACATTTTCTTCCAATTCTTCGATCTTTAAGCCAAAAAAATTTAATCTCTTGTTTTATAAATTTTTTTTCTTAAATTTTCTCAAGAGCACCTTTTCATTTAGAGGCATTTGAACGACTTGGTTCTCTCTTGTTTTCATTCTTTTAACTAAAAACTAATAAATGAAAAGGTCTTTAAAAATTAGTTAAATGGAATTTTTTCTTTTAAACCTTTTTCTTTAGCCCATTGTTCGATAGAATTATTATAGTACATTATTAGAATATAAAATCCGTAAAGAACTAAGAGAAATACTGATTCATACCAATAAATTTTTCCATCAAATAAAACAACTACTAATGATACAACACAAATACCATACGCTAAGCAGTCTCTGGTAATTGGATAAAAATCTATTTTTAGAACCTTTAAAAATTTCTTTTGAAAAAAATTCTTTTTGAACGATTAGCTATTTTTAATACTAACTGATTTAGCTGATAATGCGCATATTGCAATTATAAAAAGAACATTAAATATGGCTGAGCCAACTTCAATTTTTAAAAAGATTAAAAACCTTTTTAATAGAACATGTTTACATAATTTTTACCAATAGTTCCAGTTCCAATATCACTCTTAGCAAAAATAACCCCTTGAAAATTATTTTTTACAAAAACAAAATAATTATTTTTTTGTAAAATAATTACCGATTAGAGATGTGAACAGTTCTGGAGCTGATGTGCTTGCGGCCATAAAAGTTGCCTAGAACAATATTCAAATAAAGAGATTTTTTAATTTAAGTTAAAAATATTATTCCTTACTCCTGCAACATCTTCTTTAAGTTTCAAATCTTTAAAACAAAGCAAATTTATTAAGTTCCATGTTTAAATTTTTATAAATTGTGATCCAATAAAAATTCTGAAGGTTTTTATTTACATTTATTTTTAAATAAGAGAACGAATTAGCTTCACATAGATTTAATATCTTTTAAATAATGTTTTTGAAGTAAGATGTAAAATGAAAGATAAGAGAGGATACAGAAAGAGCTCTAGTCCCCCTTAGTCATATAAATTTTAGATAAATTTTGTGAAAAATTCATTTCAACAAAAAATTTAGTATTTATTCCTATTATCTTATAAGTTTATTTTTGTGATTGAAAGTTCCAAATATTATGTTAATGTGTTCATTTAGGGCTTTCGCTTTTTGTTCAGAACCTATTAGTCTTAAAATTTTTAGAACTATTAATCACAAAAATAAATTTATCAAAAGAAAATCATATTTATAATAGATGTTTGACAAAAAAAATGAATATAAAACAAAATATTTTTTTCGTTACGAGCTTTTTATAACGAAAAACATATTCTGGGATAAAGACCAAAATTTGGTTGAAATATCTTGTTTCTTTCAAAAGTTATATGGCAAAAAGCAAAAAAAGCCCAAATTTTATTTAAAAAAAAAGGCTTAATTTTACAGTTTATTAGCTATTGAACGGTATATAAAAATTATTTTTTTAAGTTCATTTCATGCGAGGACATTAAGCATTTAAATAAGGGGGTCAAGGTAATATAATTTATACAAAGGTGACACATAGGGGGTATTTAATCTTTGCTTTTTTGTGAACATGGAGGTCCTTTAAACAAACGTTTCGGAAAATTCAAAAGATTCGGATTTACAGAAAATATTTTATCAAAGAAAACATAAAAGCGACAGCCTTTATTGAACACCCGTTAATTAAATTTGCTTAGCAAAACTTATTTTGTAAATTTTTGTTCTCAAGGTCTTTTTGCCAAAAACAAAACCTAGATTTAGATTTTGTTAGCTAGATATCTAAAAGCTACATCCAAAATTTTGCACTTGAAAAAGAAATAATTTTTTTTTTCATTTTATTTAATTATAGACTTTAAATTTTTCCAAAAAAAAAATCTCAAATTTTTAGAAATTTATTTGTTAAAATTTAATAATGTAGAAATTACCTGAAGATAGTCGATTTAGAGACTCAACAAAAAAGTCGTCACAAATTATTGAGACCGCAGCCAGAAGATATACAATTACTAATGAATGAATTATCAGGCCTAGAACATAAAAATTTAAATTTAAAAGTAGGCTATTATTAGTTATATTGTAGTTTTAATTTTTAAACTAAGTACCAATTCAAGTAATTATTAAGGTAATTATCCAAAAAAAATCTAATTTAAAATACAAAAATTAATTTTTTGATACTGCATTTGTCGCGAATTGACGGCGTATCCGTACCCGAACCAAAAAAAAAATATTTTTTTTTAGTAAGAAAAATCATTTAAAAAATTTTTTAATTAATTTTTTGGATATTTTTAAAAAGTATATAAGTATAAAAAATTATTCTTTATATATTTTTCAATGATCAATTTGGTGTTAGTTCGATAAAAATTTTTGTGTTATTTTAGATCGTTTTTGAATAAAACTATAAAGATGATGGTGAGTAATTAAATTTTGAGAAGTTTCTAAAAAATAAATTACGAGAGTATTTGAATTCTTTAAAAGGTATTATGTCATTAGGAAACTCATGAACAGTTGGTTGTTTACAAAAGCTATCGTTTAGCAACGGTTTATCTGAGCCAATTTGTTGATGAAGTTCATTTAAAGATCGCTTGGTTACATTTTTTACCAAACCTAATATTGAACAAGCAGCAATTAGGCTTACAAAACTAACTAACTTTATCATTTTAGATTGGTTGTACATTTTCTAAACAGAAATTTAAACTCGCTTACTAATTATTCGAATACAATACTGTTAAATAATAAAAAAATTTTAATTTTTTTTCAATATCAAATTACAATTTTTTGGTAGTATTTGTTTATCTAATATCAAAAAATAAATAAATAAAAAGTGAACTTATCTTTAAAAATTACACTTGAAAATTTAATTTGAAAATAAAACTGGTTAAAAATGAGTTTTATAGCATCAACAATCAAAAAAACAAAGCGTCATTTAAAGGATGTTCATTTAGGACTATTCATCGTCTCTATTATATTTGGCATTTCAAGGTATTTAATTTTTAGAATTAATTCGAGTTTATTTTTATAAAGTAAAATTTAAAAACAAAAATAATTATTAACAACGAGTGATTTTACAAAATTTTATAAAATTCATGCAACTTTATTAAAATAAAACTGAAAGCGTTAAAGTAAAAAAAGATAAACAATGAAAGCATTTTGATATTTTTGGAAAAGGAGGAAACTAATTTATTTTTCATTTTTGAAAAAATTAAATTAAATGATCAATTTTTTTTTAACTTTGCAAAAATTCATTTTAGTAATACAATTTATTAGGTTTATGAAACAAGTTATTTTTTAAAACCGAAATTCATAAATTTTGGAGAAATGTTGTACTAAATTTTTAAATTTTCAGTTAAAAAGCTGCTTAGACTAATTTACGTGTAACTTATATTAATGTTGATGAAATTTAATAAGCACTCAACTTAAACGACTAGCTAAATATAATATTTACCCATGTCAAAATCTCATATGAGATTTTCGTTTACATATTCTCATCAGATCTTAGTCCTCATTACAATATATTTACATGTAACTCTATTTGAGATCTCATGAGATTATGGTCGCCAACAACTTCTCATGAGATCTCATTGAGTTTCTTACAGGGATAGGAATCAGCAAGCTCAAAAACCTTTCCAGTACTTTCAAAAGATGCCTCACCAAAACTTAGAAACACACTTCTTTATTATTACCTCTATAAAACATTTAACACGCCTTTCCACTGAAAAATAAAAAAATTATTATTAGTAAATAAATTTTACATAAAAAACTTTTTCTATGTAAATTTTTACTTCGCTAAAATTAACTCCATACAAGCGTGTTGGCAGTGGACTATGCAGGGTATTACATGCTAGTCCTATTTTTTTCTCAATTAAAAGCCTACATTACTTTGTCAATTTTACTAGGGTTGTTAAAGAAGTGTTCTTTAAAGTTTAAAATTTTAATTTTAAAATAGTCTTTTTCCATTTAAGTACAAAAATTCTGAAGAAAAAAAAAAAATTTTTTAAATTTTACAAGTCTTTTGAAGTTTTTTCTTATTAATTCGTTTCTAGATGGTTTCAATTCAATTTTTTATTCTAAAAGAAAAAAAATTGTAAATTTAGGAATTTTAAATTCTTATCTAAAATCTTTGATATTTTTTATCGATTTTTTCGCTCTAAATGCATATCCTTCCAAATTTAATCATAGAAATATAGAGAAATAAACCATTTTTTTATTTTAACTTGTTTTACAATTTTTTTTTATTATAATACAATTTTTGGGTGTTACTAAAACGCGGACCACCAATTTTTTAAAAAACACAGACCGGTCCCAGCAAGGCTTTAAACAATTCTGTCGAATTCCGACCACAATATTTTTAGCACAAAATTTTACGAGCTTTCACTCAAAACTATTATCTAAGCGGTCGGGACCGGTCCGTGTTTTTTAAAAAATTGGTGGTCCGCGTTTTAGTAACACCCCAATTTTTGAGCAAAATGATAATTGTTATTTGGGAAAAGTCTTTTGACTACAAAAAATCTGGTTATCACGACCAAAAAACAGATTTTCACAAAAGAAAAATATTCCTGATCAAAACTCCTAAATATCTTGTGAAATTTTTAATAAATAAAATTTATTTGAAAATACATTAATAAAACAGTATATTTCTCTTATTTTTTTTATCAGTTTTATCTTTTTTGGCCTATTTAGATGATTTAGACTTTGACTTTTCTACTCGCTTTGTCTTAGGTTCTTTCGGCTTTTCTTTTTATAGTGCTTTAGGAACCTAACGTGGTCTACCTCTTTTTCTCGTTTGGGTTCCTAGTTTCTCAATTACTTATGAATCGATTTCAAACTTTTTGGTTGTGAAAACCAGATTTTTGGCTGTCAAGAACATAGACCCTTGTTATTTGGATCTTACTTCAACAGAATCATTAATTTTTTAACTTAAAAATACTCAGTTAAACATATACTTGCTCAATTATTAAGGCGGATGTTAAAGAACATGCATATCTAATAAAATGTTTTCGTGAAGTTTCAAAATTTTATTTTCTTGTTTAAAATTTCAAATTTTTTAGTTTTCAACTTTTTGAAATGAAATTTTCGATTTAAGTTTAAAATAATTACTTCAAAATGATTTAAAATGAAACGAAATAAATGAGAAACGAAATTTACGTTTTTCAAAAAAATAGTTTTATCCTTTAAATTAAAAACAACCCTACAAGGTATTACATTTCTTTGACTTGGCATACAATAGCTAGGCTGTTAAAGAAAATGTTCTCGAGTAATCTTTTAAAATTTTTTAGAATTTGCTCAAAAGCGCTGTAAGCAATAGCGAAATCATGGCTCCTCGAATTTAAGCATAAATTAAAAATTTTTCGAAATATTTCAACTTATTTCAGAAATCAAATTTAAATTTTCCATCAATTTCAAAAAATTTCTTTAAACAGATAAGCTTCTACAAAAAACAAAAAATCTTTTATTTCATTTAATTTGCTCCATTCTAACTAACTTTAGACTATAAAAACATGATAAAAAACAATTATTTTTACTCTTAATTTAAAAAAATTCAGTTACCATTAAAAGAAGATCTATTCCAAAATTATCACCACTATCACATAAGATTAGTCTCATTTTTATCATCTATATAAATTTTAAAATAAATTTCATAATTTTATTTTTGTTTTCAAGTTGGGTTGTATTTTCTGGAATATGGGTTGAATCTTCATTACTTATCAAAAAGCTACCAGAAGGATGGCAAATACCATCAATTATTGGAGCAGTCTCTCAATTTGCTCAAATAGGTCCAATTTTATACTTCTTAATGAAATGTAAATGTTTATCGTGTATCAAGCAAAAATGGGCTAAAGATGCAAAAAAATTCTCAGTCCCTGATCGATACATAATTTACGCCTTATTTTTTGTAGGTCTATTGTCAAGCTTTTTTCTGGCATTTACATGGGATAAAACATTATTTCTATTCGGTAAAGAAAGATCGGTTTATTTTTTTGTATGTATTTTCTTTTTGGCTTTGTTAGATTGTACCTGTACAATAGTGTTTTTAACCTATATTGGCAAATTTAAAGGAAATTATATTACAGGACTTTATATTGGAGAAGGAATAAGCAGCCTATTACCAAGTGTTTTTGCCTTAACGCAAGGAATCGGAGAGGACTGGCAAAGCGAATGTACTAATTCAACACTAATCGAAAATCATCATGTTGAACTATCAGTAAATGAACCGCGATTTAGTGTATTTGTTTATTTTTTGCTATTATTTTTAACCATAGTTGTTTCATTTATGGCTTTTTTGAGTCTTGAATTTTTGTCATGTCTTCGAAAAGAAAAATTAAATTCAAAATTGGAGAAAAAATCAAAAGAACTGAAAATGATTAAAGCATATAAAGATATGGATTATGCAGATGACGGAATTTTATATTCTTTGGTTGGTAATAATCAAGTTTTAAAAGAAAATAAAAATCTCGATAAAGGCTTACTGTTGTTGGGTATTACTATTGTGTCATTTGTGATGTATGGATTCATTCCTGGACTTTCATCCTATTCAGCCTTACCTTATGGAAATAATATAATGCATTTGTGCAGTACTTTATGTAAAAATATTTACTTATTTCAATTTTTTTTTCAGCCAAATGAAGGCTGATTCTACTTTTTATAGTTCCCTTTTTTGACTAATACAAAAGTAGAAATTTTTCACCAATGAAGAAAGTAATTTTTTATTCCATAAAAAAATACATCTTTTCATCTGACCATGTTTAGAAAAGACGGTTTTATTCTTCTTCGGATATTTTGTTTTACAAGACCTTCGGTTGAATATCGCGCTTTTACTCGTTTAAAAATTCTATTGTCTTTATTTCGAGTTTATTCATCCGCCTTTAAAAACGTTTGATCAATTATCATGTTCACTTTTAAAAGGAGAACTGAAAGGAAGAATCCTTTTCCGAGCAGCCCATCATTCCAGCCTCTTTAAAATAAAATGTTCACTTTTAAAATTATTGCTGTTAACTCATAGTTGGGCTATTCTCTATTATGTGAACTATCATAATTAATATAAATACCTTAATTAAGGTATGTGAACTAAGTTCACAAAGACACATAAATAGTTGAACTTTAAATGATCAATTAAACTCAAAAGAACTACACATTTTATGTTAGTTTAATTTTAAATTAAGTGAAGCTAATTTATTCTTATTTTATATTGAGCGCCCATATATCATGAGTAATAAAGCTCTTAATTTTCTCAAAACAATCTGAAAAATGGTAATCTCTAGTTTTCAAAGCAGAAACTTAAGAACATACGAATCTTTAAAAAAAAAATTATTTGAGTCTTTTTTTTTAAACAACAAAAACCAAAAAACTCGCTTTTTGAAATATTTAATCAACATATTTTACCTACGTTAAGAAAATTCTAACTTCTTAGAAATCTTAGATCTTAGAAGTTTTCTAAGAAAAAAAATATTTGAGATTCTTAGATGTTTAACTTCTAAGAACATCTAAGAACAACTAGGAATTCTTTTTTAAATGACAAAAATATTCTTTCTTTTTATACTTAAAAAAAATTTCTAAGAGCCAATCAGCTTCATCTTATTTAACTTTTACTTTCTTAACGTTCGATTGTCTTGTAATTAGAACGATTTATTACTTCAATTTTGGCGCAAAAGTTAGAAAATAGTTTGAATTTTAGAAATCCTTTTATAACTACTTTCAACTAAAATTATACAACAAATAACGTAATTACTCAAAATAGATAAAAACGAATTTGGACTTTTCCTAATCTCGATACGAACAAATCCAATTTTTTAGGTGAAATCTTCATCATTATTATTGGTCGTGTATTAAGATTCGAAAAATTTTAAATAGAAAAGCTTAAAAATCTTACATTACAGCTAAAATTTTTGCGCCAACTTTGAAGTAATAAATCGTTCTAATTACAAGACAATCGAACGTTAAGAAAGTAAAAGTTAAATAAGATGAAGATGATTGGCTCTTATAAATTTTTTTTAAGTATAAAAAGAAAGAATATTTTTGTCATTTAAAAAAAACATTTAAGAATTCTTAGTTGTTCTTAGATGTTCTTAGAAGTTAAACATCTAAGAATCTCAAATATTTTTTT
>NTPY01000752.1:139396-163734 GCA_002922825.1 Brachionus calyciflorus
TCTAATTATTAAAAGATTAACTTTATATTAAAATCTTTTAAAAATAAAGAACAAAAAAGTTTGTTCAATTTTTATTTTAGAAAAAAAAACACTTAGGAAGAAATAATTCTAATAGATAAAAATTAAGAAACATCTATTCCTAAGAATGCCAGTGGCAATTTAACAAAAAATATATAATTGTCTAAATTTTTGATTTAAGTAAATTTAATTTATTGATTTGGAAATGGTGATGGTGCTGGTGATTGTTGTTGTTGTTGTTGAGCAGCCAATTGAGCTTGTTGGGCAGCGATTAATTGACTTTGGGTTGGACCTTGTTGTTGTTGTTGTTGTTGTTGTTGAGCAGCAATTAATTGGCTTTGAGTTGGTTGTTGTTGTTGTTGAGCAGCGATTAATTGACTTTGTGTTGGACCTTGTTGTTGTTGTTGTTGAGCAGCATACTGAGCTTGTTGTTGAGCAAGATATTGGGCTTGTTGTTGTTGGGCAGCAATTAATTGACTTTGAGTTGGACCAGCTGGTTGTTGTTGAGTTAAAGCACCTGGAGCTCTGTGAACATCAGGTAATTGTCTGAATTGTGATTGTAATGGTCTTACTTGATCTGGTAAAGTTGTTTCTTCTCTAATTGTTGGTTTTCTTACTTCCATTGTTGGTCTTCTTACTTCACGTGTGCAAGTTCTTACTTCAGTAACTGGTCTAACACATCTAGCTCTAACAACTTCAACTGGTCTACATTCGACAACTTCTACTGGTCTTTCTAAACAAATGACTCTTCTTCTTTGTCTTCTTTCTGGTTTTACAACTATTTCAATGGTTACTGGTCTTGGACGTGATGGTCTACAAAATACTGGCTCACAAACTGGTTCGCATACTTGTTCACATACTGGTGTGCAAGTTAAAGCTGGTCTTTCGTAGCAGCCTTAATAAAAATTAAAAAACTTTAGTAAAATTTTCTTTTATGACCTAAATGGTATGAAAATATTTTACTTGAAGCGTATCTGTATGAGTAAGACATTTTTTTTGTTGTATGCTTTTGGTTTTTTACTTTAAAATATTAAATAATTTTTAATGGCTTTTTTGGAAAGAATCTCATGCGAATTTATATTCGATTGAACAATTAATGCATGATTGAGCTATTGATAAATGATTTATTCATTTTTAACTTTAATTTAAAACATAAAGCAAATTGAGGAAAGAAAGGAGCATATTATTATTAATTGATCAAATAATTTTAATTTTTTTGATTAGATTTTTTGAATATTTTTAAGAAGAAAAAAAAATATCATCTAAGCTGCCAAAAGTTTCTTAAATTGGTAAATCTAACAACAAGTTTAATTTAATTTGATTGAGTATTGATAGAATGAAATTTTAGAATCTATATTTTTTTTCTATTGTTTAAATCGATTTTTCAAAAGTAATTAAATTTTTTTTTTGTTTAAATAAACAATTTTCTCCATTTTAGATGGGTAAATTGAATTTCTAGATTTTTAATATTTCCCATTTTCTATGCACCCACATTTGGAAAAAAAAGTCCTTTTTTTAATGATCTAAAAATGTTGAGATGATTTTTTTCATAGTCATTGAGTGGCATTTCGTTTTGGTACTTAAAATTTCTGTTTGCAAAGTAATGTGACAAGTTTTTGATTGTTTATGTATTTTATTTATTGGTTTATAAGAATAGATTCGATCTTAATGAGATTTTTTTGCAAGATAGTTTTTTTTTTAATTGATGCTTAGTTATATATTTTGAAGAAGCAAAATTTTTCTCAAATTTTAAAGAAAAAGTTTAAAAATTTTCTTTTAAAACATATTCAAAAACTGAAATTAATATTGTATTTTTCAAAAAAAAAAATAGAACTAAGAAGCTTGAAAATCACACTATAATCTTTTTAATTGTGATAAGTAAGGTTTCTTTTTAGTTCCATAATTCGGCTCAATTAATTTTTAATTCAGAAAGGATTAAATTTTTAGGAAATTAGAAACTCGGTAATCATAAAACGTGATTAGTTATATTGAAACAAAACTTCATGCATAAGAGACATGCTTAGATACATTTCGGAGAGAAATTCTCATTAAATTATCATTAGACAAAGGCCCAAAATTTTCAAAAAAATTCAAAGAAAAAATCCATTAAAAAAAAATCATTTTATTTTCGGAAAAAAATTTTTTCGCGAAAATATTTAATAAAATTGCTAGTGATTGAAAATAGAAGCTGTACAATAACAAGCCCGAGTAGCTCAGTTGGTTAGAGCGTCGTACTTATAAATACAGTAAAGCGATGCGAAGGTCGAGAGTTCGAGCCTCTCCTGGGGCAAATTTTTTGTTATACTCAACTTTTAAAAAGATGTTAAAAACAAAAAATTCTAAAAAATCGCATTTCAAATTTTTTTTTATTTCATTTCGTTGATGGAATATAGAAAAAAAATTTGCCCCAGGAGAGGCTCGAACTCTCGACCTTCGCATCGCTTTACTGTATTTATAAGTACGACGCTCTAACCAACTGAGCTACTCGGGCTTGTTAATTTTAAGTTTTAAAAAATTTCAGAAGACTAAATTTTTTTAAAGGAAGTAAGACAGTTCATTTCAAAATCGTTCTTTCAGAGTGCACTCTGAAAGAATCATCTGCTTAATATCATGATATTAAGCAGATGATATAAATAATTAAATAAATTTTACTCTGTCACAATTTATAACATAGCAAGAGAGTGTATTCAATTGGTTGTTAAGTGTTTGTTTTTTTTTCTTAAATATTAAGTGACCCAAATTTTTTTGACAGACATCATAACGCTTAATAATAAGGATTATTTAAAATCGTGTTTAAGTGCTGATAGTATGACAAATCGCAAATATTTACCTGTCATTATCCGCTCCTCTGAAGATACTTCATTGGCGACCAGGAAAAAAAATTGGCTGAGTAGAGCATAAGTCAAGCAAGATGTTTATGTTGTCCACGTGAAATGTTTCAATTTGTTGAATAAAAAAATTTGTTTTGTTGGTCAAAAAGCGATAAGATGGTTGGTGTTAACAAAATTATAAGAGCTCAGAAAAGTTGAACGGAAAATGAAAACAATTTCTAAGTTGGTTGGTCTTTTTTTGTGAATTACAAGTGTGGATGGGAATGATATACGGTAAGTGAAAAGCTAGAAGGAAATGCTGATTGTTGAATTGAACGATGGCGATTTGAGTTCGCTAAACAGAGAGTATTGGATCCATAGTGAAATGCTGATACTATGAAATTATTAAATAAAACATAAAAATTTAAGTAATTACAATGCATATTACATACAACGATTGACATCGAATGAGAGTTCTTTTACTTGCAACGCCATGTTGTTAATTCAGCAATCTCTCCGTAAAGAATTTCGTGTACAATCATTGTTTTTCATACAGAAAGACTTTTGAACAATGCTTTTACATTTAAATTTTTTTTTTCAATATAGACGTACTTACGAATGTAAAGTAAAGAGAATTGTTATTTATTAAAATGAACAGAAATATTGATTTTTTGGCAACATTTTCCGGATAAATAGGACTGAAGTTCTTCAAATTATTTTTTTGTATTTGTGGACTCATGTGCAAGTATTAAATGGTTCATGGAGCTATTTTGCAAAGTTGAAAATAAACACATTATAAAAAATTATGAGCACATTTTTAGATATTTTTACGCCGAAGTTAATTTAAATTTTAATTGAAAAAAATTATGGAGCTGTACCCGAGTTTAATAGGGGAGAGGGTTCACTAAAAAATAAAAGAGCCACGATTCTATACGAAAAAGATTTTACAATAGTTTTTTTTTTCTAAAATTTTTAATCTGGAAAAGGAAACTTTTTTCTTGACTTCACTTACTAAGAAAATCCTTGTTCTCATTACTGAGCTAGAATAAAAATAAGATACAAATTTTTTGATCGTTGATCATTTATCAATAGTAATAATCAGGTTAAATGTTTAATTTATTTAAATTACATAATTCTTGAATATTTTTGAAATTGTTTTTTGAAAGAAAAAAAAATAATTTTATAACCGATTTTAGCCTTATGATGGCGATAAATATCTTTATGACAAAAAATTTAAATTGCTTTGGCAGCTAATTATGTAACAGTAATATACAAATAAAAAAATTAAATTTATATTTTGTTATATAAAAATTTCCAAGAAAATAAATCAAAAAATAATCCAAATGTTTAATGATTTCTTTTTTTTTACAATAGGTCAAATTAATTTCATTGAAAACAAAAAAATCTTCCAAAGCTAAAATAGTCACTTAATAAGTACAAAATATACAAAAACCAAATTGAAAAAACATTAAAGTTGTATTTTTAAACAGTTCTGATTCAAGTTTTAATTGGCAGACGTACCGTTCATCTTGACTGGAACATCAGAACGATTCAATCTTTTTAAATTGCTCAAAATGTCTTGTGATCTTTTTCCCAATTCTTTCTAAATTTTTTTAAAAAATTTTTATTTATTTAATTTATAATGCTTAAACGTTTATTTTATTTTAAAGCTTACCGAGTTTAGAATTAATTTGTCTAAATTTAAACTATCTTTATAATAGTTATAAAATGCTTTTATTGATTCTGGAGATTTTGTCTCTAGAATAGAAGGAAATTTAGGATTTAAAAAGAATTAAAGATAAATAAAAAGAATTTCTGGAATATTCAATTTAAATTCTAATTTTTACCAATAAGGTCTGAAATTCCTTCAAAATCTTCACCATATTTTTGAAAAGCTTGTAAGACTAAGCTTATTTCTTTTTGAGACCAAAATGGCGAGACTTTTTCTGATTCGTTTTTTTCTGATTTAAACAATAAATCCTAAAAAAAAAACATTTATTCGATATTAATAATTTTATTGAAAAATTTAATAATATTACGTTAATCTCCGATTTTAGTGAATCATTTTCAACAGCGATCTGCTTTATCATAAGCTCTATTTCTTGCTTATTTGATTGAGTCTTGAGACGAAAAATTAAAATAATTTTAAAATTACAAATAAATTAATTGTTTTTTTTTAAATGAGGAAATCTTAATAATTTTATACATACCTGATTTCTATGTAAAATGTTTTTTCTTTTCAATTCTTCAAATACGTTTTGAGCTCCAGCCTGAACAAGGTCAATTAATTCATCATAATTTAGATAAATACCTTTTGGCGGTTTACGTAAAGACTTGTGAAAGTTTTTAGCCTGAGTAGATATATTATTCGCACTGTTTGACAAGTCGCCATTGTTGGCTTGAGTCGTGTTGGAAATTGTTAAGTAACGATTAGTTCTTAACAAAGAACCATTTTGCGAATAATTAGTTCTATGAGAATTATTATTTGCTAGAGATTTGTTAATAACATGATCTGGTCTCATTAAACTAGTTTGCCTTTAAAATTATTATATTTTTTTTAAATAAAAATTAAAAATTTCAAATATTTTCTAACTTACTTATAATAAGTAAAGCATGGTATGCAAAGTTGGCCCTTAGTTGTTGATTGAAGTACATTGGTAATGAAATCACAATTTGCACATATTGTGTTAACATTACTCTTTTAAATTTCAAAAACAATTAATTTACAAAATTAGAATAACGTAAAAATTTTTTTTCTATCAAAAAAATAAAATGATATTCTTCAAATTGCTTCAAAAAAATGTTTTTTTTCAAATATACAGAATATACAGACTTTTAGACAATTTCTTTAGAACTTTGAAGAAAGAACAAACATGTTTAAAAAAAGTAATAATCAAAGAGGTGGTCAAAACAGATAAAATATACACAATTATTTATAAAATTTGAATAATTAATTTTCTATCTTAGGTATTTCTAAGTAGTTCTTTGCTAAAAAATTTTCTATATATACGCATCAATATTATTTAAAAAATACTATGGACCTATATTTAAATAGTTTATTATTAAATATATATTTTTTTAATTTTTCACTTGTATCCCAACTCAGCTATATCACTTTCAGTTGCTTGAAACATGTTGATATAACTAAGGAATGACCATATATTAATTCAAATTTTATTTCAAAAATAAAATTTTGAACAAGTAAATTTTTTTACTTGTTCATTTTAAGGAATTTGAAAAAGGTAGGTTTTTGGTTTGATAAATTTTTCTAATGAATTTTAAAGATATTTATAGAAACAAAACTCAAGTTTTTGGATTTTTTTGCTCTGATAAAAACAAATATTTACGATATATTTGAAAAAACTCACATTAAAGTTGTCATCTACAGAATCATTGTCATCACTTGCATTATCACCATTTCGTTCACTTTTTCTATCACTTTGGTCTATTTCATTATTGGTTGAATTTTTATTACTATTTTGAAGGACTTCTATTTGACTAATTAGCTTAGACTTTTTCCAATTGTAATAATATGTTACCAAATTCCCTATGGTTTTGTCGGGCAGCTATTCAAATATTAAACTATTAAAAAATGTATGGATCTTCTAAATTCCTAAATTTAACTTAAATTATCTTTGACTAAGTATTATCTACTAATACAACTCTTATGAAAAATAAGTCGTTAAGAGTTCGATTCCTAACCAACTTTTATTTTCTATTTGAAATTTTAAAAAAATTTTTATTCCGTAATTATATTTTTTACAATTCACTTAAGAGTTAAATTTTGAAAATGAATAACGCAATTTAATTACAAAAAATAAAATAAAAAATAAAAGATGTCATATGATTAAATTAGAAATATAATGTGGCATTATATGGCTTAATAATCGTTGAACTTACAATTTGTCTGATTTTCGAAAAATTTTTTCCATTAAAAGAATAAGCTTGCTCGAAAAGAATTTTTTCTTCTTGTGTCCATTCATCTGGTTTTGGTACATATTTGTTCATTTCACTTAGTGCTTTGGATATATTATGTTTGTTATAAAAAAGAAAACCAAGAGCTTGCTCAATGTTGTAGGAATGTTTTAATAGAGCTTCTTTTAAATAATCATCAATTTGTGTGTCTGTTAAATTTGGTGCCGGTTGCCATGTAGCAAATTCTCTTTCTTTTAATTCTTTTCTTTGATATTTTTTACCTTTTAAGAAAAAAAATCCTTTAACTAATTTTTTAATTTTTAAAAAATCAATTTTTTTACTATTATATTCTGGTAAAATGGCTTGATAATCTGCTCCCACTTTGATACAAGAACCTAAAAAAAATAAAAAAAGATTAGATCGCTTTTCGCTTGCAGGGACATTACTCGAATAAAGAATTCAACATTAGACCAAGCATTCGTATGAGTTGGAGATGAAAATGAAGTATATGATACATGAAAACCAAGGAAAACATTTTTGTCATCTAATAAATCCAGGTCTTAAGCTAAAGCTTTTAATTTCAAACGATGAGTCTTTTTGTTAAAAAATGGCCACATTAAATTTTAGCTAAAACAGAATTTTCATCAAAATTTAATTAATTGCGAGGAACGAGCTAATAACCAGATGTGTATATATAGAGAAAAATGAAATCCTGATTGATTTTGCTGGGACTGTATTAGACGAAACTAAAGAATTTAATTGGATAAAAAAAAAGCATGCGTTAAAAAAATGAACTTTAATTATTTCATTTATTTAAAAAAAAGTTCAAAATAACGGGTCGTTACTCGCATAATAAAAGCCTTGCTTCTCTAGTTTTTTTATCTAATTGACAGTGACTTGAAATAAATTATCTATATATTAATTTTATAACCGCCTATAGTTTTGAATTTTCTAACTCTCCTATTAATTTAATTATGTTAATTAATCTACCTGAAGTATTTTCTGGAACATCTGTAATAGTTGAAGAAGTAGAAGATGATGAAACAGAATTGGCTGAGCTTTTGTTCCCATTACTTGAAGTATTTTGATTATTATTTAAACCTCCTCTTCTGTTATAACTTGTCAATATATTTGATTTATTAGAAGTTTCTTTAGAGTTCGTATTGCTTTGAGCATTTGGTTTATTTTCTTGTTCTTGATTCATTCTTAATTGCATTTTTTGCCTTTGTCAAATAAATATTTTTTCTGATCTGTTAGTTCTGAAAACAAAAAAAAATAAAAAAAAATAAGAAATTTTATTAGCACATTTAAATACTATAAAAGCTAATAATTTAAATAATTTATGAAAAGATTTCAAAATTAGAATGTGTATATTCAAATTCCAAAAAATTTTTTAAACTAAAAGAAAATAATCTTGCTTTAAGTTTTATTAATTTCATGCTTAACCAGAGATCTCAATGTAAAAATGTGTTTTTTGAAGCTCTTTATTTGGTTTCAAAAATTGGAATAAAATTAAAACTCTTTATAAATAACCTCTATAAAACGAAACCTGTTTAGTAGATAAATAAAATAATACAACACGTTACTAAGTTTCATTAAAATTAACTACATTTTGACGAATATGTAAAAAAAGGACTTCGTTGTATGATTATAAATACCCGGTGAGTTCGACCTTGAATCCACTCAATCTTCCAAAAAAATTATTTTTCGAGGAAAAAAAAATTCAAAGAAATTAATTTCAAAAATAAATTCCTTGATCACGACCTAATTTGAATTTTTTTTAAAATACTTAAAAAATTGAATATTTCCCTTTAGAATTTTGAAAAATTACAGTCGTCTTGCAGTTATAATACTGACTTGATTATGAAAAATTTTAGGGATATGTACGAATTATGACAAGATTTTTGAATGTTTCTAACTAAGATATTTTACAAGATTACCTAAAGGATCTAATTGAATGAAATCAGTAGACTCAAATTGTTCTAAAAATTAAATTTATTATGAAGTACTTTTACTTCTTAAAAAATAAATTTCGGTTCTTCCTCATCATCAATCGTTTCTTCGTGTTGAATTATTGGCGTCTCTAAGTTCGTATCAATTTAGGTATCATAGTATCTTATTGTCATCTGGTATTTCAAAAGGAGTGACTTCTGAGTCGTCCTTCTAAAGACAGTATATGTGACATTTTATTCGTTGCTTAATGGAAATTTTTAAAAATTTAAACTTCAAATGGCTCTAATCAACGTGAGCAGAACAATTTTTATTATGCTAAATTAAACTTTGACCTGTATCTAACTTGCCAAAAAAGAAACAACGTTAGTTAAAGTGAAAAACTTTTATTCGAGCAAACTTAATTTTAAAAAAAATCATATTCAAATTGGTTGGGTAAAGTTGAACTTAATTTAGCACATTAAAATCTACGTTTTAGATGATGTCAGGGAATTGGTCTACTTCACAAAAAATATCTCTAATAGTTCTTTCTTTTAAAATTTAGTTTTTTGAATTTTTGTTTTGGTCGTCTTGTTTTATATTCAACAATTGATTGTTTCTTTCTCAATTCAGTTATTTATTTTATTTTAATCTGAAACAGATTTTTAGATATCTAAAATCCAAAGCGCAAAATACGAACAGGCAAAATTGAGAGATGAACTTTGATTAAAAAATACTGTACAGTCAGAACTCCATAAGTCTGATCAACTTTAATCCGAATTATTTCCCATTAGGACGAAAAATTGGGGTCTCACGGCTATTCGTCATCAATTTATATTGAAATGAAATAAAAACATTTTTTTATTCCGCACCTTTTTTATCCGTCCGTAATTTTTTTGTTATTCATTTTAATTAATTCATACTTGATAAAAAAAATATTATCATCCATCTGGAATTCTGTAAAAATAATCTAACTTAACGTACAAGACTTAAATAAATTAAAATTGACGCAAGACAAAATTATTATGGCAATTAATTTTTTTCTATATTCCTCTGTCATTACTATTGTCTTTAAAAAAATAAATCTATGCCATCCTTTAGACATAGCTATTCCGTGTCCTGATTTTAGTACTGCGCTGCTATCGAATTAACGTCTTACCCGTACGCGTACTCTAGCAAAAATGAATGGAGTACGGGCACGGGTACGACGTTAATTCGGGAGCACTGCAGTAACTCGTAATTATTCAAAAAATCTAATAGTCTAAAATATTGAAAAAATCTGTTAAGTATTAAAATTACAGTAAAAATCGGAAAAATTTTGAAGAGATAATTTTTTTCCCCAAAAATTGGCTCCCTAACTTTGTTAATTTAAGTATGAGGAATCCAAAGCAGCGTACGGAGTAAAAATTAGGTCCGAGTTTTTTTTTGTAATCACTATGATTGAAAAAAGCGAGTTCAAATTATGATCGCGCCAACTTTTTTTAGGCAAGTTGTGAAAAAAAAGAGGCATTTTAGAGTCAAAAAAATTTAAAAAACAAATAACCGCTATATTCATCGGCTAAAATTGTTATTGTAATATTTAAAAAATTTTATAAAATTTTTTTTGACTCTTTAATGCTCCGTTTTTAAAACTTGCCTATTATTTGCAGAAATATCGGCCTTAAAAAATTACACTGAAATTTGAAAACAAGGAAAATCTTTAATTTAAAAAAACGAAAAATGATAAAATCCATCGTTTAAATAATTCAAAAAATCAAATTAAATTAATAAAAGAGACTAATCGACTAAAGAATTCTACCATGATCTGAAAATGGAAAAATCGATTTTTTTTCAGAATTTTGGACACAGATGGCAAAATTTCACTCTTAATACGGTTTAGTTAACGTTAATCATTTCATTACGTCATATAAAAAAGTAACAATAAGTGCTGTATTATGATCTTAAAACGAAATTATAAAAAAAAATTGTTTTAGACTTTTTGGAAGGACTGTATTCAATAATTTTTATTTCAATTTTCATTAAAATTAAAAGCTGTTAAAAATACAAGCCCGAGTAGCTCAGTTGGTTAGAGCGTCGTACTTATAAATACAGTAAAGCGATGCGAAGGTCGAGAGTTCGAGCCTCTCCTGGGGCAAATTTTTTCGTATAAATTTTTTTAAATAATTGAAATTGAAAAACTGAGCTTTTTTTATAAATTGTTTATTACAGTATTTTTTTTTTCAAGTACGAGAGCACTTAAATACCTATAGATTTAAAGATTGTTTAATTAAAAAAATTCAATCTCAATTTAAAATTTGAAATTCTCAATTGAAAAATATACCTTAACCCTACAATTCTAATAGGAAGTGATTATAAATGCCAATCTGACTCCATTTGAGTTATAGCCTTTTATAAAATTATTTGGCCGACATTATTTTCTGTAAAAGATTCCGTGAAAAAAATGGTTTTCATAAAAAGAAGACTCAAACTTTTATTTGAGATAATACGGCAATAACTTTTAGTTGAAGTATTTCTTAAAATACAACTAACCCAACTAATATAAAATTGCTTTTGTTTGATGTTTAATCAAAAAATTTGTTTTACTTGGTTTGTTTCAATTTTCCAAGCAGTATATATTTAATCATATTCCTGTATTGAATCTAAAAAGGTATTTATTTAATGAAGAGGGTTTTTATTTTAATTTGATTAGAAAAATTCAATATGGCTTATGTCAAAAGAAATACAAAATTGTAATCTTAAAAATTATTTTTTCTAATCCACAAATTTTTTATAGTAAAATAATTAAAGTAATGAGTACGAATCAGTGATTATGTATAAAAAATAAGTGTTTTTTTGGTGTTTCAGGTGTTTTAACTGATTTTTTTACGTTTTTTTGTGATAAAACACAAAAACTTTTATTTTTTCTCTCGAGTAGGGCTCATCATTTATAAGAGTTTAGATAATTTTTTTTTAATGTAAATAATTCATAAAAATTTTATTATTATAAATAATCTAATTAAATCATATATAAAGTAACAAACAAAAATTATTTTTAACATAAGCCACAACTTTTTCTACATTGTGAACCAATTGTTGAGCAAAGAATCATACCACTAGCAACTTTACATAGTGAGCTTGAATCTTCACATTTATCTTCATTTTGGCATAATTCTCCAGCAAATCCTTTTAGACAAATGCACTCTGTTCTATTAGCTTCAATATTGAATTTGCATAATCCATTATTTTTGCAAGGACTTCCAGAACATGGATTTTCTTAAAAATAAGTTTTTTAGAAATCGAAATGTTTTTTAATTTTGTTTGAATCAAAGCGTTTGTTAGGATAGGATTTATTTCGTTTAAAGGTCATTAATTTCGGAAAATGTTTCGAAATTTTCTTAAAAAAATTTGCCTCAATCTATCAAAAACAAGCTTTTGCTAAAATTACAAGCGATCAAAAAAAGTTAAATTTATACAATTTTTTTGAAAAAAAATTGAATTCTTTAAAGAAAAAGAAAATTAAAATTAATTTTACCCTTTTCGCAATGTTGTCCATAAAATTGTGGGTCGCATAGACAGCTAAATAAAATTTCTGATCCAGATTGATAAGCACGACATTTACCATCATTTTTGCATGGGTTTTTAGAGCAAGGGTCTTTTAAATCACAATTTTTACCAATAAAACCAGCTTTAAATACAATCAATTAATTCCTAATATAAAAGAGAATTTATAAAATAAAATAATTACGTAAACAGACACACGAGTATTGTTCATTAGATTCTTTAACGCATAAAGCTTCATTTTTACAAGGATTTTCGTTACATGGATTTGAAGTGGTTTGTTCTAATTTAGGCTCAGCTAATTCAGTAGCTTTAAAATTCTATTTGAGTTAAAAGATAAGTAGAAATATTTTTTTACTTTTAATTTACCTATGCTAAATTGTAAAATAACGAGAGGAATAATAAATTTAAAAGCAAACATTTTAGCGTTTTTTTTTTTTTAAATTTCAAAATTGTTCTGATAGTTAGTTTTTTTTAAGAATTTATACACCGGCAAAATTTCTAATTTTGAATTGTTTGACAACAACAAGGCTTTTGAGATTTTTTTTTTGTTAAATTGTAATGATTCGCAAATCCAAGAAATTTCAAAAGGTTTACAGAGAGAGAGAGAGAGAATTTTGATTTTATGGAAACATTTATTTTGTTTTTACCTTAACATGAGAAGCTTTTTCAATATAACTGAATTTAAAAAAAAAAAACACCATGAAAAGAGTTATTTTTTTTAATATTCAGATTATTTTTTCATGCTACTTATGTAATATTTTTTTCTAATTTTTACATTGCTAGGTTATGCAATGCAAAAAAGAACCGAATTTTTTTTTTCATTTGTTTTAAAAATTCCATTTTATACTTTTTAAATTTTTGACATTTTTTTTTCAATGGTTGATTCAATATTTAAAAAAAATAAAGTATCTTGAAAAAATAATTTAGGTGCACTTTTATGTGTAAATTTTTTGAAAATCATTTAATAAAAGAATTAAAATTTATTGAAATTAGAGTAAAAAGTAATTAAGAAATGCTTGTTTTTCTTTTGAAAAAAAAAAATTAAATTTTGAAATAATTTTCTAGGATTTAAAAAATTTTTGAAATTTTCTGTTACAAATTTTTAATATTAAAATGATTGCTGGTCGTATCTTAAATGAAAATTTACCAAAATTAGTCGAAACAGAATTTGAAAAATGTTTGCTTGAAATTCAAAAAAATGTGAATGAGATCGAAATTCTAAAAGAAAAAATCAATCTATCTAGAATTGATTCGGAGGATACTTTAAAGTATGAGAAATTAAATAAAGAATTGCTCAATCAAATTAACCAAATACAAAATAATGAAATATACTTTGCTGAGTTTAGGAACAATCAGGTTTGAAAAAAAAACTTCTTAGTTCTTAATTCATGTTTAATTTATTTATTTTTCTCTTTTAAGACAATAAATGCATTGATTATAAACTCTTATATAATTCTTGTCAAAGCTAGCAAGAAACTTAAGGTAAAATTTTTGAAAACAAAAGAAACTGTTTAAATTAATAGAAAATCTTATTTTTTGTACTTGTTTTTATTTTCAACTAAATAACTTTTCTATTACTTTCAATTATTCGTTTATTTTTGACTCTAATTTACCTTTTAAAGAATCTCTTAAAGTTTGATATCACTAAAAAATGAACTTGCTTTCAAAAATTGTTTAATTCCAGGTTCAATTATGATTTTTTACTAATATTGAGTTAAAATTGATGAAAAGAAATTAAACAAACTTACTATAAAGTCTACATCCTTAAAAAAAAGTTGCAGCACATTCACTAAAATTTCCTTTTAACCTTTCTTAAAAATAATTTTGATTCATCTTAATAATTTTCAAGAATCTTTTCTTATAAAGTTTTAAGACACATGTATCAAACCAAGTAGAATTTTAAATATTCCTAGAACAGGTTAGCATTAAAAAATATGAAAGGGCACATAGTAAATTTAATGAAAAAATTTCAAAAAGTTCCGATTCTTTCCAATCTAAGTTAAAAGAATCTTCATGAAAAAAAAATCAAAAACGGGACATTCTATTAATCATTATTCAATAATCTTTTTATAAAAAATAGATACGACATAAATCGATTTCGTCATTAGTTCAATTACTAAACTCAACAATAACAAAAGAAAATTCATATGACTACGTAAAATGGTTTAGATTACAATTGAAAATATTTTTACTTTCAATCGAAAAACAATTAGTCGAGTTATATAACAATAATGATGAAACGAACAGAGTTGATTTACATTTGAAAAATGATTTAGTAATTTTGTCCAGATACCTTATAGAATTTGTTCCGTTTAATGAACTACTTTTATTAAATCATGAAATCGTTCCAACATGTTTAAAATTTTTAAAAGATAACTTTAATGAGTCTAATATTGAAACAATATTTAAGGTAAAAACTTTAAATATCAAAAAATTGAACGTTTTTTTTATTTTTATAAGTAAAATTTTAAGATTTTGGAGAAGTTGTGTTGTAAATTAATAGATGAAATATCCCGTCATGATTTAGCCGTATTGTTACATAGATACAAATACCTTCAAATAATCATTAACATTAGAGAGTTTTTGGTCTATCTTATGAGTGGCTATATCGATTATTTGATAAAATATAAAGTTAATTTAGTGCAGAGATTATTGAGTACCATTTTTGTTTTAAAGGCTTTTGTAAACGATAATATCCTTGATGAATATATCAAAATATATGATACATTTTTGTCAATTTTAAGCCATAAAATTCAAAGATATGACGAATTGAATATAGAAATTATTGAATTTTTTCAAGGCATAGCAATTGTAATTTTTATTTATAAATATCCAAAAACTGAATAATTAAATTTTGACAAAAATCCTCGGAAAATTCGACAATAATATAAAAAATATTGTAAATTTATTGTTCAATTCTTTGCAGATTTCAAAATTATCAAAAAATTTGAAAAAACAATAGAAATTCTTAGAATAATGAGTGATTAACCCTTTATTCTAAGAATTTATTCGAAAAGCTTATATGAATTTTTATAATTAAATATTGAACTATTATCAATTTTATGTCGTAGCCAAAGCGTAGCGTCGTAGTGACATAGACATAGTATTTTTTTTTCGAATTTTTCGAAAAAAATTAAGTAAAATGTAAATACAAAAATTTTTTATTTAATTTAAAAATTGAAACTAAAACTTTCAAACTATAGTGAAAAAATAAATTGAAAAAAGTTTTTTTTTTAAATACGCTGGTACGGGACGGTACGCTAGGGCTATGGCTTAAATTGATAACAGTCCTATAATAATTATTGATAGAACGAATACATTCCAATTTTCTGTGGTAAAATTTTTTGACCAAAATAAATAATTTTCGGGAACCAAATTTTTTATATTCTATATCTTTCTAGTTTTAATATTTTTATAAGAACTAGAAAGATATATATTTTTAATTTGTTTAAAGGAAATAGCAGATCAAGGAATTAAAAAAGGAATGGTTTTCTCAGGAAGAAATGAAGTTTTACTAGATATGATGTCTGGAATAATTTCGAAATCAGTCGATTTTAATTTATACTGTGAAAAAGATTTCAAACTTTTTGAAATGGCTTGCTTAACAATTGAATCTTTACTTGAAAATAGAGGTTTTTCTTTTGAATAATAAAAAAATCCAAAAAGAAGAATAATATTTTAAGATTTTTATTTAACAAGATCATGGAATCAGTTTTAATTATTTCAATGAAAAATATTGGAAATGTATAGAAAGCCCTTTTGAGTTTTTTTTACTACATGAAAAAGTACTTAAAATAATTTTATTTTTGAATTGGTTAAATAAATAAAAATTTATTTTTTAAAAAAAGGGATTCGACATTTTAAGAATTTTCAGTGGTTTTTTTAGAACCTACAAGACTGATCAAATTAAATTTTTAGAAAAAATAATCGATAGCTTACAAATGTTTATTGACAATAAGGTAAACTTTTAATTTTTGTTTTAAAAAATTCATGAAA
Organism: Brachionus calyciflorus; assembly: GCA_002922825.1. Taxonomy (NCBI): domain Eukaryota; kingdom Metazoa; phylum Rotifera; class Eurotatoria; order Ploima; family Brachionidae; genus Brachionus; species Brachionus calyciflorus. The sequence continues at coordinate 155,605 of NTPY01000752.1, forward strand.
AATTGTACTATTTTCACTTTTTAATGCACAATTTTGTTAATATAAAAAAAAATAATTTTGGCAACTAACGTATTGTCTCGATTTTAAGAACACGTCACTATACCATCGTTTTAATGTTATAAGACCCTGTCACTAATTATGGGTATTCGGTATTAGTCACATGTCGTTAAAATCGAGACAATACGTTAAAACAAAACTGAATTTAAATAAAAAAAATTCTGTTATTTTTCAAGCTTACGCAATCAAAATTGCACATTTTACAGACATTATCAACAAGCACAATAATTTAGGCTTCAATATTTTTTGTGCCAATCATTAGTGTTGTTGAACTTAAAAATAATTTTGAAATTTTCCGATTTTTTTCTTCGGAAAATAATTGTTTCTATAATTATTATTCAAAATAACTTTATCATTTTGTTTTGGATATTTAATTTTAAATAAAAATTTTGAATCTTAAAAGCTCTCCCAAAATTCCATCTATAGTCAACCAGAACAAATAATTTTTTGTCATGTTAGCAATCATTTTCAATGTATTTTAGCCTCCGTTTGAGGTCTGCTTGAGATCTGCTTGACTTTTTAAATATTTTTTGGTCGATTAGACTTATTTTAAGAATTTATTTAAAGAAATTTTCAAAAAAAAAAGGGAAAAACGTCGAGCCTCTGCTACCTGCCAATTTTAAAAATTTTCAGTTTTACTGTTATTTGTTTGTTGAAGTTTTAAATAAATTTGAAAAATCAGGCAAGTTAAAAACCGGGTTCGACGGTCCATCAGATTAAGGCCGTCGACTTTGTAACTATATCTAGAAAATGTCAAACATACCTCAAAAAGACCTCAAACGGAGGCTAAAATACATGGTAAACCATTGCTAACGTGACAAAAAGACCAAAAAGAGGGGGGGGGGTAATAAATTAGAAGTGAACTGGAGTCTACTTCCAGTCGAGCTGGAAATTAGGTGCCTCGTTGACTATACCTCCAAAATTCAATACTTTTTAGAGTCTTTGAAGACTGTATTTTTTTAGCCAAAATAAAATTAAAAAAACCTCAGATGCAAAAAAAATTAAAAACTTTACATTCGTATAAAAACAGGCGCTAAGAGGACACTTTTTAGCAAGGAAATGGGTTTTCTAATAAGGCTAAATTTGGAATATAAGATTACTTATAAATACTTGTTTTAATTAGTAGCTAGAAAACGTTTCTACATGTGTCACGAACACATGAGTATCCTAAAGAATCTTTAAACTCTTTTGTTGGTGCCAAAAGTATATTAGTTTGATTTTTTAAAAAGTTTGTTGCAAGTGAAAAAAGTATTTTTTTTATTATAAGAAATATTTATAAAATTTAATTTTTCTTGCTACAAGATTAAAACAAATTCAAAGAAAATAGATATTGCTTTTCAGCAAATTTTAGTGAAAATTTTACAATTGATTCAAAAGAATACCAGTGTTGGAATATTGGACGAAAAAATATCATGTTTACTTATATCCTATTTTAATTTTGGAAATAAACTAAGAATTGATGAATGGATTGGAAGTTTTGGAAATTTTAATTTTGATTTTGTTGAACATAGATTTAAATTTATTTTCGAAAAAAGTAAGAAATTTTGAATTTGAACAGTTAAAATAATGTTTTATTAACGAAATGTTTTTGAAATATTAAAGATCATCTTTACTTAGCATTTAAAGATCTGACAGTAAAAAAGCTTAATGTTCGAGAATGTGAGTTGCCTGACTTTCGTCAATCTACTTGCATCTTTCACTTTATTAGTTTCCTTGGTGATTTTGTTGAAATTTATCGAAAGAATTTTAACGGAGAGGAAAAATATCAGCTGATTGAATTTTTAGAGCTCTTATGGAAATTTGAATCATGGATTGATGTCAAAAATATTATTGAAAATACTCTTAATATTCTAATAAATTAAATTTTTTTTTAATTTTATTAAAATGATTAATTAATTTGTTTTGTAGAATTTTTTTCACGATTAATATATTATTCTAGTTTCGAAAAGTATTTAAAAATTTAATAGTTAAATTAAAGATTAAAGAGTTATTTTTTTTTTTTTCAAAAACCGTTTACTCTGTTAATCTTTTTAATAACCATTAATAAATATTTCACTTGATTTTTTTTTAAGCACAATATGTTTTTCAATTCTAATCTAAATTAATATAAATTTGCAATAACAATTTTTAGAGCTATCCCTGATGAAGATTATGATTTTTAATTACAATTACATAATTTTTTCACATTATTTTCTAAAATAATACCAAAAAAATGGAAATATTTACTAAAAAGACTACCACAGTTATATGAAAAGTTTATTTAGTTAAAATTTTTTTTAGACAAGCTTTATTAAATTAAGAAAAATTAATTAAAGAAAAAAGAGATTTTTAATTTACATAATTCAATCCCATGTCGGATATCCGCGACGATTTTGACGACTATAAGGTAAAAAAGGTACAGTTACAATCTCTTTAACGGGTTCATTATTTGGTGAACAATTTGTAATTGGAGGACAATTAGGTTGGCATAATTGCTGATAGGTTGTGATACAATTTGGTTGGGAATTTTGATAGTATTGAGGTATACATGGTTGAGGAGGACACTGAGTTGGACAAGGTGGAAGACAATTTTGCTGATAAGTAGGAGGGCATATTTGAACGCAAGCTTGAGATAATTGTGGAGGACATGATGACTGAATAGAGGGTGGGGGACATGGTGGCAAACAATTTTGGGGAGGACAAAATAAAGCTTGATTAGTTGGTGGACAATTTTGTCTTGGAGGAGGCCCGCAAGTAGTGATGCAATTAGTAAAACAAGTGGTGCTAGGCTGCGTAAAATTTTGAGAAAATTGCTGATTTGGATATTGATAAGAATATTGAGGAAATTGTATGCATGGCTGCAAATTCCCTTGTGGTTGAGTCTGATTCGGTGGACAAGGAGTTATAATAATCGCAGGTGCAATACAAGTACCACAAGTAGCGTTATAAACAGTAGTCATTATTTTTAAAATTCATAAATTTTTTAAAATTAAAATTTTTTTTTGTAAAAAAATTGTATTTTATATTCTCAATTGTTTGATTTCATGCTTGATGAAAATCAACCAAATTTTCAAAAGGGACTCTAGTCTTTTACTTCTAGGTAAGAAAAACAATTAATATTTTTTTCGTGAGCAATTTTTTTTTTTTTAATATCTTATTCGCTAAATGGACACACACATTTTTTTCAATTGTAAAAGCCTTATCCCAAATTATATAACAAAAAATCTTGTTTAAGACTTTAAATGATAATGAGCAATTAAATTTTTTTGTTGTGTTCAAAAAAAAATTAATAAATGAGAAAGACAATCATAAAACTAATTTTCGAATCTGAAAGTTTCAATTAATATCCAGAAGAAATCAAGCATGGAAATTAAAAATTAAATAGCAATCTATTTTATGAACAATTAGAAGAGGTTTTAAAAAAAAATTTCGAGATTTTTACTAAAATTTTTATTTTGACATAGAATATTTATTTAAATAAAAAGCCGCAAAAAAACTAATAGAAACGTGGGAAACCATTTTTGTACCATTTTGAATAAGGAAGATAAGGTTTCGGAACTAAGACTTTTTTGAAAACGACTGGAGTAGGGACTATAATATCTTGGTTTATAATAACAGGCTCAGCCTCAATATAATTCTGTATTGGCAAACAATTATTAATTTGTTCGACATTGTTATTTAAATTCGAAATATTATTGGGGATTAAACCATTTATTGAAAAGTTTTGTACAGGGTTATTATTGTTGTATAGACAACCTATGCCATTTGATGCTAAATCTCCTAATCCAACAATCCCTAAGTCTTAAATAAATTTTAAAAAAATATATAAAATTTGTATATTGGACCTTTTTTTTTTTTCAAAAAGTTACTCATTGTTGATATTGAGGAAAAAAATATCCAAGAGCTCTACATAGATTCTTGAAATAAAGAACGATATTATATAAATATTAATATTACGCTTGATAAATTTTTGTTACTTATTTTTGTTAATGAATTTTAAGTTTTCTTTATTTTTAAATACTTTTATATCAATTGTTTTCATAATAAAAATTTAGGTTATTTTTTCCAAATTTCTGGAAGACTAGAAATTTCTAAGAAATATGAATAAAATTAAATATTGATTCATATTTTTTGCTTTCAAATCATATAAATATGATATTTTCCAGATGTCAAAAAGACCTTGAGAAAAAATAAGTTTTCTCTATACACTGGTCAATAAAATTAAAACTTTTTCAAAGATTTTATTAAGTAAAATTTAACCAAATATTTTTATATATTAACTTTAAAATTTATTTAGCGAATAATTTATTAAATACCAACACTAAAATATACTTAAATAGAATTTACATCGAATAGGGAACATATACTAGAAAACTTTAAAACCAGAATTTGAAATACAAGAAAATAAAATATTTCATTACAATTTAGTAATTGAATTATTTACATGTTGTCTTTTCCGAAGTTCTTAAAAAATTCAGTAAACATTTTTTTAAAACAATTAGCATATTTTTGGATTTTGGATTCGTTCATTGAAGGGAATATTGTTTAATCGCATGCATTACTCACACACATTTTCATTTTTTGAAGAACACATAACGTTAACATCAAACGTGTTTGGACCCACATAAATTTTTTTAATAAACCTTATATGTTATTTATTAGTTTTTTTTGAGAAATTTTCATACCCCTAACTGTTTTTTTCTTCTGTTATCATAACTTAATTCTCGACAGCTTTATTCTTCAAATTTAAATAACGAATTAATTCAGACTTAGTTTGGAACAAAAAGAATCATTCTCTTTCATTCTCTGGCGTTTTATGTGTAAAATTCAGGATCAAAAATAGAAATTTAAAAAGTAAGATTTTCCTGTAGTAGGCCGCAGGGTAAAAAAAAATTTATAGGTTTTAACTTTTACAATTTGATAGAATAAGCGATTTTCTACCATTATTAAATTCTCTTAAAATGCAAAAAAAGACATTACTTTATCCCGTGGACACCATCCAATTTCGGCGGTTTAGTGGCCACCAACACTATTTTCCTGGTCCTACTAAATCACTGATCACCATTTATTTCAGACCATAAATGAATTATCGACAGCTTTGATATGCCAATTGGTGTTAAATTTTCTGAGCTTTCTGAAAATTTAGTTAATTTTCTTTTTTTTTAGAAAATTACTTTTCTTTACAAATTCTAATTTTAAAGGAACTTTGTTTTTAATTTATTAAATGAATAGTAGATATAAACTTATTCACAATTTTTATTAAATAAATAATAATTCTCATAATATTTTTTTTAAACAAAAAAAATTAATCTAAGAAAAAAAATTCGAATTTCTACCATTTAGGGTATCCACGAGAGGTTCGGCGACAATAAGGTAAAAATGGAATCGGAACAGTTTGTTTTCTAATGACAACTGGGCGTGGAACTGATACATCTTGATTTATAATAACAGGCTGGGCTTCACACTGTTGAGGCATAATATCACAAGTTTGTAAACAAGGCTGTGGACAAACTGGCCTACATACATCGACACATCCACCGCCAAGTCCTAAACCACCACCGAAACCAGCGCCCGTAAAACCATTCATTCCAATATCACCCAGTCCCATGCCGCCTCCAATACCACCAATTCCAACAGCTCCACCAATACCTAATCCTCCAGCACCAAGCCCTAATCCTCCAAAACCATTAAATTCCATCTAAAGTGTATAATTTTTCTTAAATTACTCAGAACTGAAAATAATTCATTGAAAAAAATTGCTTGATTTAATTTATACTCATTTGAGCAATTCTTTCAAAAAATTATCTCTTTTTAAAATAAGAATTGACATAATATAATGAAGTGATATAACTTAAACAAAAATGACAAAACAAATAACCAGGTATAAATTCCTTTAAATCAAATTTTGAATTTATTGTTTAATTTTTTAATAGAGAAACAAATATTTTTTTGGTTTAAGACTTTGATTGAAGAAAAATAATTTTTTTTAAATTAACTCCTTTAGGTATTAAATAAAAAATATTTAGACTTGATTAAATTTTTATTTTATTTTTTTAAATAAAAATATTTACTAAAAAAATTCAAAAAAAAAAACAAAAACAAAACATCTTTTTAATTTTTCTTCTTTTTTTTGGTTTGATTTTTGTCTGTTGAACCTGCATCGATTAATTTACTTACTACTTCTTGACGCGCTGGTAAATATTTCAAAAATTCCATTGCAAATTCTCCTTTTCCTTGAGTCAACGAACGTATTTCAGATGCTTTATTATTTTAAAAATTTTATTTAGAAATTTTTCTAATTAACTTAAAATTTTTAAATTCTTACAATATCCGAACATATCATTAAGAGCTACTTCGCATTGTAAATTAAACCATCCCATATTAGTTTCTGAATTTATAATAATACCATTTCTCTTATTTATATTACCTACAACAACACTTTGAAACTCTTCCGGTGCAGTTACTTCAACAAACATAATTGGCTCAATGATTTGCCATTTTCCTTCACTAAAAGCTTGTTTCATAGCTCCTTCAGCGGCAAGTTGAAATGCTAAATCAGTTGAATCGGTACAATGGTTAGCACCATCAGTCAAACGAAATAAAACACCAGTTACTTTATTACCAGTCAATACACCTTTTTCTAAAGAATTGTAAAAACCCTAGATAAAAAAATTTAAATAAAAAAAATATTTAAGATTATTATTTTTTTAAAATTTATTTGAAATTACTCTTTTTATTCCAGGTATAAATTGATCGGGTACATTTGTTCCCGTTGTTTCGTCAATAAATTCAATTGATTGATATTTTTCTTGTGGTAGTGGTTCAAGAGTACCAATTACTTTACCAAATTGACCTTGACCACCTGATTGTTTTTTGTGCAAATAATCAAATCTTTTGAAAAAATATAAAAAATAAATTTTTTTTTTTAAATTTGTATTGGTTTGTTAAGTTTTTTACTCGAAAGCCTCCAAAAGAGTTTCTCTAAATGCTACTTTAGGTTTACCCAAAATACATTTACAATTGTATTCACGTTCCAATCTCTGAAAATAAAACAAAAAAAATTTGAATGACTGAATCATGAAGATTATCTTATTATTTATTTACGGTTGCATAAATGTCTAAATGTAATTCTCCCATACCATAAGCAATCAATTCTTTTGAATCACTGTCATAGATTACTTTAAAAGTTGGATCCTCTTTCATAAATCTGTTAATACCTTTTGAAAAGTTATCGTTCATGTTTGAATCAGCTGGTTTAATTGACAACGAAACAACAGGGTCTGGGACGAACATTGACTCCATAGATAATTTAAAATCTTTTTCAGTTACAAAAGTGTCACCAGTTGAGCAGTCAATACCGAACAAGGCTATAATATCACCAGCATAGGCATCTTCTATGTCTTCCATATGATTAGCATGCATTCTTACTAAACGTGAGATTTTATGCTTTTTGCCAGTTCTAACATTATAAGCTATATCGTCTTTTTTAATATGACCTTGATAAACTCTAATATAAGTTAATTGACCATATCTACCAGCTTCTAGTTTAAAAGCAAGGCCCAAGAAATTGTTCTTGTCGCTTCGTTCTGGATTGATCAAAACTCTTTGAGATTCACTTTAAATAAAAATTTAAGGGAAAATACAATCAAAAAGATTTTTCTTTAAAAATACCCTGACGATTCATCAAGTGCAAAGTTTTCAATTTCAGATGGATTAGGTAAGTATTGAACTATGCCATCTAAAAGCTTTTGAATACCTTTATTTTTTAATGCTGAACCAACAAATATCGGAGTAAATGTTCTTTTAATAACATTTCTACGTATAGCAGCTTTTATTTGATCGTTTGTTGGTATTTTTTCGTCCAGAAACATTTCTCCTAATTCTTCATCAATATTTGATAGAGACTCTTTTTGTTTAAAAAAAATAAAATATATATTTTGATTTCAGATAAATTAATTCATTAATTCTAATAAATAAAATTTATACCGTATTACTTTGCAAAAAAATGCGGCAATAAAATTCGAAATTTCGAGTTTTGTCATACGCATTAAACATGTAAAAAGGCATTATTTTTTTAAAGGATAAATGCGGCAT
>NTPY01000752.1:173012-184594 GCA_002922825.1 Brachionus calyciflorus
AGCCTTTAAAATTAGCAGACGTTTTGCTTAATCCATCTTTGGAAATTAATTCAAATATAGAAAATTTGGCTGAATATGTCGATATGCTGAGGGAGAATTCAAAAGAAATTCAAGATAAAATTAATCAAAATCTGGAGAAGGCTCATAAAAGGCAGAAAATGCAATATGATAAATTCGTGCGGAATAGAGTGACATTTAATTTAGGGGATCTTGTATTAATAATCAACTCTAGAAATGAAGTTGGCGAATCGAAATCATTTAAGAATCGATTAATTGGTCCTTATGAGATAATTAAAATTTATGATCAGTTGAACTTTTTGGTTAAGTCACGTGCTGATAATAAAACTCATCGTGTGCACTACAATAGATTGAAAATCTTTAAGAATAGAGAAAATGATAGTTTTTCGAAAGGAAATTGTAGGGATGTTTGTCAAAAAAAGTCTTCAAATAGGACGATAGGTCACTTAAATAGAGGTCAGGATTTGTTCTCATGTATCATTTCTGATTATTGGTGGTTTATAAACGCTGATAATTCAAATTCATTCAATCAAGTTAGAGATGAACGGCCTGTTCACTTAGTAGATCCAAGTGTTAATGTTGAAATGATTGAAAGTGATATAAGCAATGATGTCGAGGAGAAAGTGAATCGGTGTGAGATATGTGATAGAGATTTCAATACTTTAAGAGGTCTAAAGTCGCACAACACGTGGAAACATTCAAGTCGTTCGACAAATAGAGATAAGAGTGTTATTCAAGAAGTGGATTCGGTGGAAGTTGATGATGAGTCGTCATGAGAGAAATTTTTTTTTGTTATTTATATTATTGTGGCTATTTTTTTTATATATATTTTAAATATGTGTTTTTTAAAGGGGGAAGGGTTGTAAACATGTTTGATTTAGACTTTAGTTAAATCAAGTGTTTAGCTTAAGTTTATAATTTCAAATTTTAGAAGAAAGTATTTTGAAATAATTCTAAAGTCTCAAGGATTTATTAGTTCTTTTTTTGTTTCTAGTATAAATACTTTTTATTTTTCTAGTTGTTTAGTTTTTTAGTTTTTTTGAAAAAATAAAGAAATATAGAAAATTATTCAATCTCTCTCTTTTTACTTAAGCCTGAAACGTTTACAGTAGATGAGTTAAATTTTTGCGAATTAATTTTGTATAAAAGAATTTAAAAATTCGAAAATTAAATTTCAATTTTCTTATTCAAATTGAATTAGTTAAAAAAAATAATTCATTTCCCAAATCAAAATAAATCGAAGTATCCAGTAATAAATTCCCAATCCATATTGTCAAAAAAGTGTTAATTTTTTAGATCTTCTAACTTCCTAAAATAGATTTTATAGCAGCATTTGCGTTATTTGCGTATTTAGCTCATTTTCAGTGTTTTTTACACATTAAAAATTTACACTGTACTTGAAAAACGCAACTTAAAAAAAAAAAATTTAAATTTTCAGCGCAACATATTCAAAGTCTAAATATTTTGACTAGTAAAGCGATTTTTTTGGAATTTTTTTCTTGATTCTGATTACTTTATAATATACCTTATTCCCTTGCTGGATTATGCATCATCAACACCCAGGAACTCAGGAATAGCCAATTTTTTGATTAGTTGTCTAAAAAACCGTCCATCCAATATTTGGGTTAATTTATTTACTTTCAGTGAGCTTAAAAACATTACTGAATTTGTCTACAAATAGACAGGCCTAATTATGGTAAAGGTGCTTTTTTTTAGCTATATGTTTTCAAAAAATTAAATTTAATTAAATAAAATAAAACTTTTTGATAAATTTTCGTATAGTTTTTAATATTTGCAAAAAAAAATTTTTTTTTTAGTGCGTTGGTCAGATGTTGCGTTAGTTTTTTATCTTGGTGCGCTAATAAGAAATTTGATTGCGGTTATAAAAATTTTTGTTATTCCATTTATCCCTTTATTAAAAAGGTCATTTGTCTATTACATTTTTTTTTTAATTTATTTTTAGCTGGCTCAGTTTTGGAAATATTTTTAAAATATATATCTAGATTTATTACTCTGTCTAATTTTCTATTTAAAATATCATTTAAATACTCATTCACTATTCACTAATATTCCTTACCCAAATTTTTAAATTACAGCAAAAAAAAAGACCGTTTCCGCATTATTCTTCATTCATGCCTTTTTATCACAATTCTGTATATTTGACTCTCTTTCTATGATATTTCGATAGGAAATTAAGCAAGGTAGTGCACAATCAATGATGTTATTCATAATTGGAATTCAGGAACTAATCTTAAGGATAAAGCTTAATAAAAATATAAAAGGTCCTTAAATTTTTATTTTCTTCTCATACTTTTATTTTTAAACACTTATACTTTAAATTGATTATTTTTATTATTTAAAATTATTTTTATTTTCCAATCAACTTGCCTACGAGCCACAAAAAATACTTTTAAACGTTTGAAATGAATTTAAATGCAAAATTATCCTTAAGTTTTAGACTTAAAAAAATTAAATTAAGAGTTTTTATTAGCAGTAGTATAAATATTATCCTATTTTATAAGTTTGCAATAAATTAAGCAAATGAGAAAAAATAAATAATCAAAAAAAATAAAATATGAGCAACGGATGTTGTTAGACATGAGGCTGACGAAGTTAACTTTTGGTTTAAATTAATTATTTTACTTGATGCTGTTTTTCTAAGGACATTTGTAAAATCATAATCTTTTAATAAGAGCTCACATTCAATATTTTTGTTCAAATCTGTTTTCTTAAAAATAAAAGGTCCTATTTTAGCCTCGTGTATTTGCAAATAATCTGACTCAATCAGAATAGATTTATTTTGCATTGTCATTACATTTTTAAACAAATCATCATTCATTACACTTTGATTTTTTAATTTAATTTTCATGACTATCAACGACTCTATCTCTTTATTTATTGCCATCTTTTGATGTTCTGATATAAATTTTGGAATAGTAATATCTATTTTGCAAGAAACTATTACATTAGTATTATCCTCTTCTATTATTAACTCTAAATCATCAAAATACGCTACGGTATAAATTTTTTCATGATTATTTTTTACACATTGATTTTTAAACTCTTCACTTTTATTTGTATCAAATTCTTCGTCGCGATAATCATAGTCATTATTTGAAGTTGTTTCTTTATTCTTGTAAATATGGGAAGGCTTATAATGATCTAAAATATAATCACCAAATTTAAGCAATAACAAATCTTTAGAAATTAATTTAGCATCATTGTAATTTGATTCATGAGCATAAAAGTTAGAGCTTGTTACATTATCATCGTCAACAACTTGTTTTGTTCCAAATTTATACCATAATGTGTTTTCCAAGCAACGAGTCGTTTCATCTTTTAAAACAACTGGATATAAAGTTTCTGATGATAGAAATTTAACCAAATAAGTAATTGTTTTATTTTCGTTTAGCCTGTAAACTTTCTGGTATGCTTTAGAAATGGAGAATTCGAATGAATTTACAAATAGAAAAAATAGAATTAATTTGGTATTTGTCATTTTAATTTTTAATCAGTTAAATTATTATTTTTTTTATGAATGTTTTTCAAGTATTATAATTAAGTGATAAGGATAAGAGTTTTTAAAATAAAATCTTTTTTTCTTAATCATTTTTTTTTTGTAATTAAGTTTTGCGAAAAAAGTTCGAAAAACCAAGTTGACAGTAAACTAAACATCAAATTAAATTTTAGAAATGAATTTTTAAAAACTGAATGATTTATTTTTTTTCGACTGAATAAAATTTTTGAAGAATTTCTAAATCTTTTTCTGAAAAATATCTAGGTATATTTAGAAAAATAGATTTAAAATATTACCCTAAAATCAGCAGCCAATCAAGCGCTAGGGTTCAACTCAATATTCAATAATCATATCCTAAAAAAGAAGAAATAAAACTCCCCTTTACTTCACTGGTACGACCTTATTTAGGTATGTTAAATTTTTTTGTCAATTTTCTTTTTTTCAATTTTTTCGATCAACAAAAATCTCTCTGCAAAACACTTAAAAGGACTTTTGGTGGCAAAAAAAATGTTGCAAAGTGAAGCAAAATTAGCACCTTTTGACAACTTCTGCAAAAAATTGTGCTATTGTAATTGCATTTATAACTAGACTTTTTTTAATGGTGTGCAAATTTGCAGAAAATAATGCCACCAAAAATCTTTTTCAGTGTTTTGTATTTTTGTTGGTCGAAAAAATTGAAAAAAAGAAAATTGACAAAAAACTTAAGCATGCCCCTTATTTAAAGTGCAATATCTACTGTAGATATCGGAAATAAGCGAATAAACTGATATTAGAGTATCTTCAAAGATTATAAAAATTGAATTTAATGATTTTAAATATAGGGACAATCTTGGCAGAAATGCATTTTTCACATGACAGAATTGCACTTTTTACATTCAGAAAAGATTTAACTTTTAATGAAGCTTGCTTGCATCAGCAAAATTTAAATGAAAAAAAAACATGAAGTCAGTTGACGTCACATGGCAAATTAATCTTGGTCATGGAAATTATCAGAAATAATCGAATGATCCGACGAAATTTTAAAAACTTTCTCTAAAAAATTTGAAAAAGCGAACTACCGTAAACCCTTGCAATATGTCTTAAAAGCGGATTTTTGGGTTTCAGTGCCCGCATCAAAAATTAGGAGATTTTAACATGGTAACTGTTGCACGCACCAAAAGCCGAAAAATTGAATTAAGCCCATTCACGATATTACAAGGGTTTACGCTATTATAGTCGGCTTCTAAAAGAATTTGTTGAAGCAAATAAAAACATGGGTGATTTATCAAGAGGCCCAAGTTGTAGTTTTAACTATTAATATTACGATTTTTCTAACAAAAATCAACTAACTTTAGAAAGTTTAACTGCTTATCAATTACTAAGGAACAACGACTTTTCAAATTATTTAACTGGTCATCTACATTTTAGATTGAGGCATGTTTTTTTTACTTTGAATTTTAGCTTATTTTAGTACAAACACATCAGGTATCAAAATGATCAGAACAAGTCTCGAAATTGGAAAAAATCTTTTATTTTTTAGCAAAATATAGCGAAGTATCCGGACTGACAAAATTATTTACTTATTGATTAAAAAATAAAATTTTTTAAAAATAAATTATTTTAAAACTTTGTTTTAATGCTTTTTTTTAAATTGTTTGAAATGTTTACTTTTTTGGTCTCGTCAAATAAAAAAATAGAGAATTTTCATTTTACAAAAAAAACTTGACCTCTCAAATAATCTTTATTAACAAAATATCATAACATAATAATCTATCGATATTAAGAACAAAATCATCCAGGTATCCAGATTATGAAAAAAAAAATTTAAAAAGTTATTTTCCAGTTTATGCACCTTAAGTCATTAAATTCATAGTGTTTTTCATTAAAGAAAAAAACTGTTCGAATTGTACGTAAAAACGGGGTTGAAATTTATCTAAACTGGTTTTAAAGATCTCATTTTATTGAAACAAATAAAAGAAATCTTATCTTTGAAAATTAAAAATTTTATAACAAATATTGTTTTATGAGATTACTTTTTTTTTATATTTTATTTCGATTACTAATTAAGATCTTGTACGAACGAGAAAATTAACAATAAAAATTTTTTTTCATTAAATTTCAAAATGTTTTATAAACTAACAATAAGTCTTGTGCTTTTATTTCTACAGAATTCGTTTGTCATTGCATTTAATTCTTCTAAAAGTAACGAGAGTCGAATCGAAAAGAGTAGAAATTTTTATCAGACTGATCATTTTCGTATTAAATACCTCACGCCTTACACTTATTATCCGAGTCGCCTAAAAGATAATTTCGGCTATCTTAAAAATACAAAATGGTTTAAATTCGGATGCGAATGCTATTTGGATGAGCTTGATAATTATAATAAATATTTTTCAACAGAAATTGTAGAGACCGATTCATCAACCTCGGAATTCAACTTATTACTTCTTGAATTTAATAATAATTCAGATTTTTTACTTGATCATTATGAACCTAAACATGAAACAAATCAACTTGCAGAGAACGAATACGACTATCCTGATCATGACCGCGAAATTTATACTTTGGTCTACATGAAAAATTTTTTTATTGATTATACGGAAACAGAAAATGAGATAGAATTAAATTGTAAAGCTACTTTGATTTATCCAACAGGACTTGACGATCAACATTCAATAATTCTAAACGAAAAATTTTTGAGTTCAGTTCAACTTCAGTTGAAAATTCATGAAGAGTATTCTAAGAAAAAAAGATCAGTTAAAAAAAGTTTGAAAACTAGGAGATATATTAACAACATAATTGAAGTTGAAGTAAAAGAGGGTCCACTAATTTTTAATAAAAATGCATTTGAAAGCTTAGATACATCATGTAAAATAAAGCTTCTTGATTTTGACAGTACTTATGCTTTAGATCACGCTATTAGCAAATCATTTCAAATTAATCAAATTAGCAAAAATCAAACAAAACCTCAGATCTCTACGGTCGGAAATTCAGCTAGTATTATAAATCAGGTCAATTTCAAATCAATTTTACTTATCAGTTTTGCTCATTTTTTCTTTCTATTGTAATAAAAAAAAATTGGTAAATTTTGTATAATTATTAATAGTTAAATATATTTTATTAAGCTTGATAATTTAGACAATAAAAAATTTATTGTTCTAAAAAAATTTAAAATTTTTCCTAAATAAAAATTTAAAATAATGTTACTGAGTTAGTAGATAATTAAAAAGCTTTTTAGAGTATATGTTAAATTTAAAATTGAGATTTTATAAAATCAAATGGTCTACTTTAAATTGATCCCAAAAAACCTGCTCCCAAATTTTTTGATAATGATGAAAATGATACCAAAATAATAAGTTCACTTTTTATACTTGTAAAAAGTGATACCAAATTATTTTGATAACAAATTAAAAAAAGAAATAGATCCCAAACATTTTTTGATCATTTTTTATGTTGGATGAATCAGAATATCCAATTTTAAATGATCACAGATAAATTATTACGAGGGGGCAAAATAAAAAGGTAAAAAAAAATATTTTAAAAATTTTATTCAAAGGTATTACAAAAGGACATAAATAAATAAAAAAAGGGAAAACTTAATCAGTTTCAGAATTTTTATTTAAGAAGTGTTTAGTTTTTACCATCTATGCCAAAATTACTTTTAATGGAAACTGGTTGGTTTGGGGCCCTTTTTTTTATTTGTTTTAGTTATGATAATATAATAAATCAAATGTTACTTATATGCATATAATTTCTAACAAACCATGGTTATCTATATTACAAATAATATAACTCAAAAGGCTGATATTTTTTGAGCTTTTCAAGGACCAGCGTCAAAGAAAAACATTAAGTTGCATTTGATTCCAATTTTTCAAAGATTAAAATTTTTAAAGGATGACTATAAAACAAATTTAATTAAGGGAGTTCTCTTCGAATTTTTTGAAAATCATTTATTTTAAAAAAAGTTCAACAAAGTTTATCAAAAAAAAGAGGGGGTTCTCCTCATTGTTGTTATTCTAAAATTTCTTGCTTTTTGGCAAAAACCCACAGAACAGAAAAAAAACATTTCCAGAAAATATTGAGCTTCTAAGCTTTTATAAACTTAATCAAAAACAAACATTGTTTATGAAAATCGATATTCAACAAATTACAAATTAGCAACAAAAGTCAGTAATTAGATTAATATTGTATCGAATTAAGAAAACTACCCAGTCAGTCAATATTTGTTGAAATACCGATGCGATAGAAAAATTTGCATCGGAATTGTGCAATTTTGATTAGAAAAAATATTTTTCAAAATTTTTTTTTTCGAAGTTAAAAAGGACACAATGAAATTTATTGTGGGAATTTTTTTATTTTAAAAATAAATTTTTTTTTGGCCTGTATAAACGAAAAAACGGTTCAATTTTTTTTTGATTGTTGTCTTTAATTAGCCGAAAAAATTTTTTTTTACCTTCAAAAAATTCCCACAATAAATTTCATTGTGTCATTTTTAACTTAGAAAAAAAAAATTTTGAAAAATATTTTTTCTAATCAAAATTGCACAATTCCGATGCAAATTTTTCTATAGCATCGGTATTTCAACAAATATTGACTGACTGGGTATTGATAAAATCATGCGGAGTAACAAAACAGGATTTAGAACAGGAAAAAGCTGTATCCAGCAAATTTATATTTTTGGCGAATAATCGATTGATCATTTGTTTAGCGTTTTTCATTAAAAAAGTCTTATTTTATAAAAATCTTAAACAGCCAAATAATTAAATTTGTGAGCACTTCAAAAAAACTTACTGTTTAAAATTTTTATTAAAATTGATATAGTATCGAGCTTTTCAAAAAATCTGCTGACTGAGAATTAATTTTGGTGATCCGAAAAAGGAAAAATTTCACGCAAATTAGTTGCATCCGAAAAATAAAATAATTTTACTTTTTTATCACCAAATAATCCAAATAGTCTTATAAAAATACTTTTTGAAAACAAAAATATTTTCGCATAAGACAAAATTACTCTTTGTTGATAAAATTACTCTAAACTAAAATTATTTTTTTTGAAATCACTAAAAAATGATTGATCTTGAGGAAAAACAGTGATTCTTATAAAAGTGTAACGTCAACCGTAACTTTTTACCGTAACCATAACCCATGTTAATTTGCCTTAATTTTCAATTTTAAGATGCCTGAGCTATGGTTACGGTTACGGTCAAAAGTTACGGTTTATAAGAATCACTGTAGATATCGAATTACCGAATGAAGACAAGGTTTTATCTTGCAAAGAAAAAGCCATTGAACTCGACAAATCCTAATTTGCTAATCGACCGAAAAGACAAAAATAATATATTGGAGTGTATAAATTATTTTTAACAATTATGAATAAACCGTCAAAAGTATAGAAAAAAAATAGTCTCGCCAAAAATCGCTTAATACTAAAATTGGAATCAAAGAATGAGATATAAATGATAAATGAGATATAAATTTAAATGGTTTTCGCAAATACAACTCCATTGTATCAATGAAAATCAAAATTTAAATATGATTCGGAACCAAGAGGAACATGATCATGGCTTAATCAAATAAAAGAAAAAAAAATCTATTTTATACATAGGTGGCGTTTGACTGGTAAAAAACTCAATTTAACGTTATCTAACGCCATCTAACGGCTTCTAACGTTTTTTTGTTAAATTACGTTGAATGACGTTAAAAAATTTTGATTCTTTTAGTCCTTAGAAAACGCTAAATAATTTCTGAAAAAAAAATACGAACAAAAATCTCGAATTTATTAAATAATTTATCTTTGTTTTCAAGATTGTTTAAACTTTTCATCGTATCTTTTAAAATATTGTCAGGCACAGTCACGATGTCTTAAACAACCCATAAACTACAGAAATAATCCTTGTCTTAAGACAAATTATTGCCTTAAGACTAATCATACAAAGTAAAATCCCAAAGACAATGTCCTAAGTTGTCACACTTAATACATACCAAGGGAACATAATAGATTTATTAGTCGCTTACTAGTCTCAAAGGTATTAAAGATATAATATGTCGAAGGTGTGACTCTATGTTCTTTATATGTTCCATATGTGTCGATTACTATCCCTCAAGCACCCTTGTAATTAAGGGTTAACGAAAAGCTAAAAAAGCGGGTAATGTTTGGAATATAAAAAATGCATAAGCCGTAACTAATGAGAATAAATTTTCAATTAATTTACCTATTTAAAAACTAAAGATCTAATATTTGGTATAGTCTATAATCTAATCGAGTCTGATACAATTCAAATTTAAATAGTAAAATACTAACGGTTAAATTAAACAAAGATCAGCGGCCAATGAGCAATTGTAATTGTAAAAGTGATATTTCAGTGATATCAGTGATATTTCCTTATGGACAAATCGACAATCGTCCTAAGTTTTTTAATAAAATAGACTTAAAGTTAAATTTTTTTTTATTTTCAATTTTAAAAACATATGGACAAGCGTGAGAGAGCAGAAAATCATCAATTACCACTAATCTAATGCTTTTACATAAATATTAAAAAGTAAAAATATTAAAAACGCTAAACCGAACTCTTTGGAAGAGCAGCTGATGTCTTTAAGTAATTTCCAAAACTTGTTTTGTAATCAAATATTTAAAAAAGATTTCATAGAACTTCTTTAAAATTAATAAGAATGTTTATTTAAAAATGATTTAACTTATAAATTTTTTAATTTCTGAGCTTAAAAATCAATTTTTCTTACTTAATTTATACTAAAATAAGCGTTTGGCAATTTAAATTTTACTTTTTTTTAAAAAAAACTAATTACTGAATTTTCATTCAAATAGTTAATTTGATTTTTCATAAAATTAAAGCCGTTTTTTTTTAATTTGACCTGAAAAATCGAATTTTTAGAAGTAATTTTGGTGTTTGAAAAATAATTCGCCATAAGAAACATGTTTTTTGTGAACTTTTTATGTTTAGTAAAACCATTTCGGCATGTTTAATGGTTCAATATAAAGCCCTAAGAGAGAGAAATTTTTTGGCAAAAAAAATATATATTTCTCATTAAATGATCGAGTTACACCCCCATGTGCATTTTTCAGGTAACCCCCTTTTATTCTAAAAACGTTTTGGCTATTTTTCTAGAAAAAATTAATTTAAATTTAAAAACATGTCGAGTAAACTTCGAAGTAGATATTAAATCTTAAATTTTCTAAACTCATTGCATTATAAAAATTCTCATTTAGTATAGAAAATTGATTTTTATTAAATGGAGAGTTAGCGACATTTCTGAAAATGTATCAAAAAATTTTAAAAAAATTGTTATAACATGGTAATGATGGGAATTATTCTATATAGAATAAAAGTCAAATTACAGTAATATTCTTAGCGTAATGGGCAAAGGTTTACGGTTTTGAGAATCACAAAATTTTTTTTTTCTCTATTTTTTTAATCAAATACTATCAGGAGCCACATATTCAAAATCGTCACGAGATTCACGAGATTTCGTGACTCCGAAGTCACGTAATCAGGAAAATTCTTTATTTTTTTTCAAAAATTTTCTTGATTTTCTATGAATTTTTCTTGTTTTGTGATTAAAAATAATTTTTTAATGAAGATTTGTAGACAAGATCTAGTTTTGTTGATATAATGGATACATAAATAATATCATTCAATTAAATTGATGGTGAAAATTGGCATATTAGTCGGTCATAAGACCAGCGTTCGGCTGGCTGAAATGCAATTTTTGTTTTAGATTTTTCAATAAAATTTCAGGATTTTAATATTTTATCTCTTACAATTTTTCACGTAGATTTCAAATTTTTAATCCTTGCCTTATTTTAAGAATTTCAATTATTCCGAGGAAATTTCTGAGCTCATATTAAGAGTTAACACTAAAAATAGCCTTGTTTGGACATTTAATCCTAATCGAAATTACATCATGTGTGCCTTTTCTTTCCGAAAAAATCATGTTTTAAAAATTTTTAAAAAATTATTAATCGAAGGATTTATTATTATTATTATTATTAAAATATCTGCAACGGGTTTAACCGCGGAACTAAGCACTATCGTACTTAGTTATGGCAGATTTG
>NTPY01000752.1:185224-203574 GCA_002922825.1 Brachionus calyciflorus
CCTGTAATTCTTCGCGGTCTTTTACATTTCTAATTACGTTCATTAATTTACTATCATCAGCAAAGAGCTTACAGAAGACAGATAAGCCACTTGGTAGGTCGTTTATGAAGATAATAAAAAGTAGAGGGCCTAAGACTGATTTCAGAAGGAATCTTGTGAATCTTAAACTAAAAGTGCTTTGAGGTGTTTTATCGATTAAAAAAAAAATTAAATTTTTCACCGTGTCCTGAATTAAAAACGTACATAATTTGTATTGAACGGAAAGTTCCTAATTGAAAAAACATCCGATGTGCTGATCTAAGGATACCAAATTGAAAGATAAAAGTTTAAAACTGTCAAGTTACTTAACAGTATATTAGCTGTTATCAAGTTTGTCAGATAAATTTTAAGTCAAACTAAAGCGAGTTTTTTTGCATAAAAGCTATCTTAAATATTTCATTTAATTGCTTTGTGTACCTTATGAACATCTATGTCTGTCTCAATTAATCATTTCTAAGTAAAAACATTTTAAAGATTGATTATATGAGTCTACGAAAATATTTTTAAATTCATTTAAACAATAATAGAAATTAATTTATTGTTTAAAATTTATTAGAAATAGCTAAGTGTTCAATATGAAGATAATTTTTCTGATTGAAATATGGATTTGGAATACAAATTTATCTGAATAGATCTAGGGCTTATACGAATTTAAAAAAATATTTTATTACAAACCAAAAGATTCTTTTTTTTTGCAAACAAATAAAGATATTAAATTATCTATATAGAAAGAAAAAAATCTGCTACTTTTGTTTAAATGAATTAAGCATCCTGTTACGAGAACCGTTAATCCCAATTAATCCATATACAATTCATTACGAGTTACTTTAGATTAATTTGCATTTTGTTCCCAAAATGAATTTATTTCAAAGTTATTATTTTCGGCTTAGGTTATAAATAAATTTAAATAGTTTTAGAAGAAGGTTATATTTTAAAAGGAATTTATTTAAATTTAAAAAAGATTTATTAATCAAGCAGTAGATTTATTTCCAAGTGAATTTTATTTTTGTAGATTTTTTGAAAATAAAATATGAAACTATTAGTATCTTTAATTTGGATAATGTAAGTTTACCGTATTTTCCTCAAACTATACACAGCTTGTTGTAAATTAGAGTTAGCGCTTTTTCATGAAAAATGAAAGAAATATCTGATCTTATTTGTTAACAACTTGCAATTTATTATGAAATTTTGGAAAAATTTTTTTATCATTGAATTATATACAGTATGTATAAAAAATTTATTAAGGGTTTGCTTTTAGGAAGCTGTGTGGCTAAATAAAAAACAAAAATAAATTTTCTAGGGTCTCCATATACACAAACTGATTTATTCTACCTGTATAAATAGCGCAACATCAATCGCCTTTATGATGAATCACCAAGTAAAGATCCCCTAATTCCAACCGAACCATTCTGCAACTTTGGTAAACAAAACTTAGGGTGATACTTTTCGTTTGGGAAACGTTTTACGAACACATTTGACTTTGTGTTAAATACTTCAAAACTAGAATCATCACTGAAAATAACCTTTGACCAGTCTTTAACAATCCGTCTTCAGGAGTGCTTAGAAATTTTTTTGGACAATTTAGATATCAAAAGAAAATTAAAAAGATAATCTTTAAGATGATATAGTAAGTATTCCAAAACAATCGCTTTTTATTTCAAATTTTCATTTCTTAAAAATTTTCTTAACATACTGAATACTCGTATCGTTAAAAGGAAGAAATAATTAATATTTTGAAAATTTTATTTAAATAAAGTTATGCGAGCTTAAAATCGGGGCATTTTTTTCAAATGAAATAAAATCATATTTATATGGCTTAGGGGAAAACTTTTCCTATTAAACAAGCATCGTGCTTTTTTTAGTATTCTTGTATACGAGGAAAAATGCCACTATCTATTTATGAAAATTTATAAATTAAGTTTTGGATGTAAAGTAAAAATTTTTAATCGAAGCAAAATTTAAACTCTAAATCTCGTAAGTTTTGAAGTTTTATTTTGCTTAAATACCGTCAGTTTTATATTGAATATATTTTAATTTTTAATTACCAAATAAAAATTTTCATAAAGATAAATAATTTTTATACTTTTTCTTACAAAGCAAATAAAAAAAACTTATTTCAATTTTGGAACCTTTAAGTCAAGTAAAAGATGAAACTAAAGAGTTTGATTGTATTAAAAAATAAGCATACGTCAAAAAAATGAAACTTAATTATTTTTTTAATTTTAAGCAGAAAAATCAATTATTCCTACATTATATGTCTAAAATTTAAAAAAAAATTGTTCAAAAATAACAGCTCGTTACTCGCATAAAATAATAGCTTTGGCTCTCTAGTTATACAATTAAAAAAGTCTATATTTAAGAAAAATTCATTTATCATTTATCTATGAAAATCTGGAACTGTAAGCATTAAGCTTTCAAGCAGTCCGTCAAAACTCGCTTACTTGAAAAAAAATTAGGATTTAAAATACTCACAAAAATTAAAAAAGAAAAAAGGTTGATAATCGGAAAAAAAAATTATCAAGTTAATATTCTGCTATTGATGGGTCAAAACTAAACTAAGTTAGTCAAGTCGTCTAAAATTGGTTAAACTTAATTTATCTAACTAATTTTAGTCGACTCAATTTTAGCTGATTAAAATTATCTAACTAATAAATACAACTAAATCTGACAAAAAAATTTTGAATAAGATTTTCGAAAAATCAATCATTAATTTTTGAAATAATTTTTAAAAAATGCCAAGGATCCTGTTTAAAAAAAGCAATTAAACACTATTTGATTTTATTATAGGAAAGAACTAAGCGAAAATCTTCTATTTTCCCATAAACAGATTTTTTCTTAATAGTGAAAAGTTCAATCATCAGTATAGTTTAAACTAACTTGAATTAGTTTAGTCGACTAATTTTAGCTAACTAAAAATTAGACTAAAATTGAGTCGACCAAAATTAGTTGAACTAATATTAGTTAACTAAAAACTAACAAAAAAACCCATCACTATATTCTTCTCATTTCAAATAATTGCTCAGAAATGAGTCACATAAGCATTCTTTAAAAAAAAAAAGATTACCAAATGCATGAAAAACATTTAATAATTTTTTCTAAATTTCATAATGCAATATTAATAAAAATTTCATTATTGTTAAGCGGGCTATAAGAAAGAAATCATAGACAATAGTTAAAAACTCAAGCTTTTTGTTTATAATACAGAAAGAAAAAGTTATTTAAATTTTAAAACTTCTTCTTTTAGTTATTTTAAATTTTTTATTTAAACAATTATTTTAAAATTATTATGAACAGAAACCTCTTAATTTTATTTTAAAAAGTTAGATAATTCTAGTAATAAAATAGTATGGAAAAAAAAAATTTAAGAAAAAAATACTTTGTAAAGAATGTGTTTTTATTATTTTAATTAGGGCATGTGTACTTGATAAAACCATTTTCCTAAAAGCAATTAATAGGGATACAAATAGCGATATTTATCTTAAAGTATTGAATTCTATAACAAATTTTTATTTCTTTTAGAGATAAATGATTAGAAGGGAAGTATGTTTAAAAAAAAAATACTACACAATTAATCTTAGATTAAGCTAATTTCAACCTTTAACAATTCGATTTAGCTAGTTATTTTGTTTGAAAATTAGCTTTTTCTTTTTCTCTTTTTTTTTTTTCTAAATCAAGCTTCAGGAGAACGCTATTCAATTCTAATTGGCACATATTTTTTTTCTATTAATTTTTGAAATTCTTTGAAAAATTTTAGCATAAAATTCAAAAATTTTTCCTGGAGAATTCTTATGTATTTTCTAGTATATACTCAATTGATTTAATTAGATACTATATTTATTTTTTGTTGCCAAATTAGTTTGCCTAACCAAATATTTTATTATATTGAAAAAAGAAAGAAAAAAATTCTTGAGAAAAATAAAAATTATTTAAATTTTTCTCTTATTTTTTGGAAAAAGATAATTTATTAAAAAATTCAACTCAGGGAGCATTTTAAGTGTTGCATCATCTATGGACAGCATGATTATTTTAAATGAGAAAAGAATATTCTCTATAGAGTTTAAATAAACATGAACCAAAAAAAAACGAGTACTGAAAAGCAAAAAACTATGGATTAATTATATTTAAGGCAATTAATCTTCTATTTTATTTCAAAGCTAAATTTCATCTTTGCTCTAACTCAAACAAGCACACTACCATTCTTTTTTTTTAATGTTTAGAAAATAATTGAAAATTCAAAAAAAAAGCATTAAAATTTTATTGAAGTCTTTTTCTTAGAAAGGTAAAGAACAAAATTTTAAAAAATAAATATCTAACAAAAAAAAGGTATTTTATTTTGACAAACCACTTTTTGAAACACAATAAAAGAAAAAAAAACAAATTTTTTAATTTTTTAGATTTATGAAAAAAAAAAATTAGAATGAAATTTTTATTAGCGTTAATAATTTACCTAAATTTTTTTCACGAGTTTAAATTTGAGAACAATTTCAAAAGGCAAACTAGTAAAACTGAATATTATTTAAAGTGGGTTCTAACAGATCCTCTGCTCCCACTTTTACTATCTGTACCCAATCCCGACCAAATTCAAGTTAAATGGTATAAACACTCAGACAAAGAATTTGTTGAAGATCAATCTGATTTTGAAGAAAATTACCTTTCTAGTGACACTTCAGATGAAAGTTTTTTGCACATTATAAATTATGATATTGCCAAGCATAGTCAATTATCATCATATGAAGCTAGGTCAACCGAAACAGGCACTAAACTAGACCACAAATTGTTTACACTTGTTTATTTGAAATCACATTTAATTGACGTTATTGAAACAGAAAATGACTTTAGTGTATTTTGTAACATTTCTATGTTAATACCGAAAAACGATGCGAATGTTAACGACATAAATTTGAAATTAATCGAAAAATACTCAAAGCTCAAAATTGGCTTAACCAATCAGATGAAAAAGCGAAGTATAGAGTCTAAGTTTGACAAGCTTTATCGAGTTAAAAGAGCCGTTCACAACTTTTTAGATATAAATTTAAACATTGGACCAATAAGCTTTCCCAAAACAGATATTTTCAATAAGGACTATCTTAAGGATAATAATGTATCATGCGGCTTAGATCTATTCGAAAAAGAACTCGATGGAAAAAATGTTTTAACTTATCAAACATCAATTTTCAGATCGGTTAACAATTATGTACCTACTTTGAAAAAATTAGATGAACAACCAAATGAGAAGCCAACCACGAAATCGAAAACAACGATTAAAATACCAGAAAAGTCTTTATCTATTAATTCTCAAAATTCGATTTATAATCTTAGTTTTTATAATTTTATTTTTGTTTTAGTTATTTCTTTTATTTTTTTTATTTAAGTTTTAAATATTGTTAAAATTTTTTTAATTTGGTAGTTTTATTAAGATAGAAATTCTAGCTTCTAATTTCGAGTTTACTCAATTTAAGATACCCATATTGTTGTTTGACAGTGATTGTTGTTATGGTCATTTCCAATTTTGAATGACTTTAAGTCAAAAGTAAATAATATTTACTAATAATAGTCGATTTTCGAACAAATTTTAGCTTTTTAAAATTTTAGAAGAAAATTAAATTTTTTTTTGAAGAAAATCAATTAGAAAATTATTTAAATTTAATTTTTTTTAATTCAAGCTTTGGACTGATTCTTAGAAAACTCTCCCGGTTCTTAGGACAAACTTTTTAAGTTATCTCGTTTTTTTTTAAATTTAAATTTTTTTTTTAATTTGTAAAAATAAAATTTCGGTCTTATACCAAGTCAATATTGTTGTGTAATTTACTTCATTACTAATCCAACGTCTGATTTTTTTCACCTCTAAAAAATGACTACCTTTGTACTTATGTAATTATAGACTTATGAAAATCTTAAGAACTCCCTCTCATCTAGAATCCAATTATTTTTATTTCTTAATTTGATCAAGTCAAAGAAGCAAAAAATGAAATGACTAATGATAAAAATAATTTGATGAAAAGTTTTCAGGTAAATGATAAATAATCTTAAATTTATTTCAATATGTTTTTTACAAGTCTTCGCATTAGTCATGATTTTAAAAAAAATTGCCAAAACCCTTAAACAATTTAAAATAAATAATGAACTAAAATTTTCTCTTTAACGAACAAAGTAACTCAAATTCAAAATTTTGACACAATGCTTAACTTCTTATTTTTGGTTCTAAATTTTTTTATTATATTTAATAGAATCGAATCATTAAGCTTGAAAAAAAGACATTTTTACGAACAAAAAAATCCAATTTTGTATAAACATAAGTGGATAACAAATCAAACAAAATTTCCAATTCGACTAGAGAGTCATATTAAAATCGATGCTGATTTCAAATGGTTCAAATTATCAGAAAATCTTTTCATTGATGAAATAGACAAAAGTGACCAAATATATTCGTATAAACAAGACGATAAACTAATAAGCCTTGATATTTTAAAATATGACCATAAGACTCATAATGAATTATCTGCTTATGCACAAAAAGCTATTGGATATAGAACAGAATCTTATCAATATGAAGATATTTATACACTTTTTTATCTTAAATCTCATACATTAAGCTTAATTCAAACAGAAAAGGGAAGTACTGCCTATTGCAATATAAGTGTACTAATACCCTATTATGACCAAATTAGTTTGACTCAAAATCATGGTTTGATACTAAAAAATATGAACTTGAAATTAAGGCTTTCAAATAATAGAAAAAAAATTTCAAACAATAAAATCAATCATATTCAACAAAACCATCGAGTAAAACGTTACAATTCAAAATTTTTAATTTACGATTACACTGAAGGTCCTATTTATTTAGTCAAGTCGTCTATAAAAAATCAAGAGATTTTAAATTGTAAATTAGAACTTTTTGAAGAAAATAGAGTTGTATATAGTAATACGATCTATGAGTCTGTCAATATTAAATTGCTTAGAAACAATTCGTCAAAAAAATTTAAAAACGAGTCTATTTACCTTTTATTTTATTTTATGTTAAATTTAGGACTTTTAATAAATTATTTAATTTATTTATAATTTTTTAAATTATGAGTAATTTTATTTTTAATAATTTCTCTCAATCTTTATTCATTACCTTTTTAAGATGCTTCTCGGCACGTTTCTAATAATTAAAGTTAAATTCAACTGAAAAGGTGACTAGCTATTTTCCCCGAGTCTAATTTTTTTTTCTTTTAGAGAAATTAATAGATTTTTTTGTAAGCCAATCATTTAGCTAATATTTCTTGAACTTTTTTTATCTTATTTTATTGTCCTAGAATTTATTGACTTTGAGTTGATTAATTCGTTTGAGAGGTTATTTCAAACAGGAGCTGTTGTTTGTGAATAAATTTTGTGGATTCTTTCTCTAAGAAGCTTTTCTCAAAGAGCGTTATAAGTCATTATTTTCGATTTAAATAGCTTAGCTTGGAAAACATTTTTTAGTTATACTCTGGACCTTTCTTGTTGCCTTAATGTCTTGTTTTCTATATGGAATCCAAGCTAAAGACACTCAAGGTTGAGTATTAAATCTTAGAAGCTTGCTCGTCAAACAGTAAGTACATGATCGCTATGCTGTGGTCAAAAAGCTGAATTCTTTCGCCGTTGATTTTTTTGCTTAATTATCCTTCACACCTAGTAACACCTAGATCTCTTTCTCAAGAAGTAGAAAATGAATATGATCTATTTTTGAATTTTCAAATTAGCAGTTGCTTGATTTATTGTAAAAAAATTATTTTCTAATAAAAAGTCAGACTTGACTTTATAACTTAAATTTTAGTTTAATCACTAAAACACTGACCCTTCTAAAAATCAAAATTTTCTGACCCCTTGTTTTCTGAGTAAATAGAAAAAAAAACTCGAGAAAGCGTTATCAATAGATACATCTTGAACCTTACATCCTTAATAAATTTTAGCTTAAAAATTAATCTCTTGTAAAGCGCTTTGTCAATCGCTTTACTAAAGTCCAAATAGATAATATTTATGGCCTTTTTTAAATGTTCACTTTCACAAAGAAAATCCAAAGTTTCTAAAAGACTAGTTAAACAACTCTTATTAGGTAAAAACCTGTGATGACAGTCAGGCCTCGATTTTGATAACCCCTTTTTTGTGTATTTTCGATTTTGGAAACTTTTTTTAAAAAAAAACAGAAATTTTAGCAATACCTTACATGTATTAAAATTTATTTTGTAAATTTCCATTCATTTTATCAACTTTTATATTTCAAACAATAAAATATGTAATGACCGAGGAATCACAAAATTTATATAATAAATTAACAACAGAAAGAAGATTTGAGCATGATGGCACGCCCAAACGTGACATGATTAACATTCTTTAAAAAAAAAAGGAATCGTCGATGTTGTCAATTGATTAAATTAAAATATGCTCAAATCAAAGAATAATTTATTTATTTATTTATAATTTATACTGCACCTCATAGGCGACTTAAAAAAAACCAAAAAAAAAAAAAAAAGAATTTTAATAAGATAAAAAATAAAAAAAATAGCAAGATTAAATTAATACGGATTTAAAAACTATTCAAATTTTAGTAGATTTGTCAAAGAAAAAAGCAAATGGCTAGCCGAATTTATTTTTGTTATATTACAGGTCCTATAGCAAATCAATGAAATTCTACTTTAGTATTGCATCCAATCGACGCAAGTGCTATTTAGTGTTTAAAGGTCATTAAAGAGTTAAATTTGTTAGAAAAGTTATTTCGTATCTTGAAAAAGAAAATTTTTCAAGACCAACTTTAGTAAATTTATATGAAGAACTTAAAATGGTATGTTCAGTTTGGAATGAAGTTAAGCAACAGACAGTTTCAAATTGTTTTCGTCATTGTGTTTTTTTTCACAGCTAAATGTCTTGAAGAACCAAAAGAAGTTGAATTATCAAATGAAGGTGAAAAAAGTGATGAAGATGAATTAAAAGAAATATAAATTATGTATTCGATATGAAACCCTATATTATTTAAAAAAAAATTACGGTTTGAATAAAAAAAGGAAGATGTTTTTGAATGTTAATACATTTACCTCAATTTTGTGAATAAAAGTTCACAAAAACAAGGTCCTGATTTTGTAAACTTTTTTTTGTTTCTCTTGAATGTTTACAAAATCGAGACTGATTGTTTTAAATAATAAAGTAAAGTTGTGACTTGACTTTGAAAAAAATTTTAGGCCAAGTCAAAACTCGAATTGAAAACAAAAACTAAAACCAAGTCAAATCGCGACTTTACATTAGTCAAAACTTGACTTGAAAGATAAAATTTAAATGATATTATTTATGATATTTTTAAGTCCGAACTTTACTTTGAGTAAAAAACAAAACTAAAGGCAAATAATGAATTGACATTAAAAAAAACTGACGATTATTTTTTTGAAATCTACATTGTTTTTTACAGTCTACTCGCTTTTATCCGGACATACCTTTATCCGGATAATTCGGCTTCCGGACAAAAATTATCGGGCTTTGAGCTCTCTTTAATTCTCTTAAATGATAAAATCATTTTTTAATCCGGACTTCGATGTCCGGTTTATTCGACATTCGGACACAATAATTTCGGCTTTTTAAATAAAAACACATGAAAAGTTATCTTTTAATCCGTACATATAGATTATTTATTTAAAATTATAATGTACTATATGATTTATTACATATATGTATTAAAAAAATATATTAAATTCTTTTAAATACTTAATTAAATATTAATTAAATGTAAAATATTTAAATGGATAAGGTCGAAAAGTTAAATAAAATAAACAAAAATTATTTTTTCCGCTTTAAAAATATTATTTAATTTTTTTAATAAAAAATAAATTTGTTAATATTTGCTGTAACAGAAACTAAAAATCGATTTTAACATTAGAAAGATAATAACTTGTAAATTGAATAAAATTAGATACCTATTTTTTAATGCACCAAAAGATTTACAATACTTTCCGATAAACCGAATATCTTAATCCGGATGAATATTTTTGGAGCTATTTTGCATCCGGATTAAAGCGAGTAGACTGTAGTGATTTTTTTTCAAATATAGCATTTTAAATATTGATTAAAGCTAGATTAGGTCTTATTTCAGTGAAAAAATTAAATTATGAAAAATAATTTGTCAAAAAATTAGAAAAACCAAAATAAAAGTCCGACTTTGACTTATTAAATTTCCTATAAACTAAATTATATTCGTATTAAAAATAGACCGAAGCTAATAGCCTCGACTAATAAGTTAGTTTTGGCGGACGAATATGAGATAATTAATGAGAAAAGCGATTTTTACTTGTCAATAGTAAAGATGATTACCTTTCTCAGGAAAGGAAAGGTTTCAAAAAATGTGTTATAAAATATAATGTATTATTGATTGTTTTCTTCAGAGGAAGAGTCGAGGAAGAGGAAAAGAAGAGCTGAGGAAGAGTCAAGGAAGAGTCGAGGAATAAAATGCATACAAGTTAGTTTTAATTT
This sequence comes from Brachionus calyciflorus, assembly GCA_002922825.1. Classification (NCBI taxonomy): domain Eukaryota; kingdom Metazoa; phylum Rotifera; class Eurotatoria; order Ploima; family Brachionidae; genus Brachionus; species Brachionus calyciflorus. The sequence goes on from NTPY01000752.1 coordinate 195,740, forward strand.
TTACTGTAGTTCTGATATTGGGTTAGGAATTTGAGCCGTCCTGTGAGTGGTGATATTCATTCAAAGTGATTTTTCTAAATTTGATTTTTCGTCTTGTTTGGTCAATGTTTAGATTTTTTGATGAATTTTCTAAAATATTGTATTGTGTTATGAAATTTATAAAATTTTGTTTTTAAGTCAGTAATTTAAGAAGATAACTAGTTTTAGATGTAAAAAATAGTTCATTATTAACTTTTTTACGTTCACACTCTATTATTTAACACTGAAATAAATTATTTCCGTTAAAAAGGAATTACGATATAATGTTAAACAGAAAATAATAAAATTTTAGTCCAAAAGTTAAATTATTGCGTTTTGAAAATATTGTTTCCCTATAGATAATTAAAATAAAAGATAATGCTAAACTAATGATGATTTTGATTTATTTCCTAATTTTTAACTGATAAGCTCTCATAGAGAACACTTGAAAAAATTTTTTGAAAAAATTAACCAGATAAAAAAATAACTTGAAAAACTATTTAAAATTGATCAATTTTTATCTTTCTACTAAAAAAATGTTTATTTATCTAATACTTCTAATAACTGTTGCAAAGTCTATTTTGACACTTCCTGTAAATGTAAATAATAAAGCGAATCTAACTGATTTTGATAATATTCAACTGTTTCAATCTGACGGATCCTGCTATACTAAGTCTTGTCATATCGAAAGTATACAATGCTTTCATGTTTGATTAACAAATTTAAAAAAGTTATTTAAGGGTCTAGACTTGATCTACTAAACGAAAACATTTCACCATGTGAAAATTTTTATGAATTCAGTTGTTATATGAACCAAGACCAAGATCACCTAGCTAAATTACATCATGAAGCAGTTATGTCAATTTATGACGGTAAAATTCAAGTTAGTTTTTAGGAGATAATCATAAATTATTATTTTATTAAAATGTCTTATTTATCGATAAAAATTTATCTAATAAGTTCATATAAGAGTCAGAGTAAAGTAAAGCAATTGTACAAGTTATTTTTAATGTGATTTTAGAGCCTCAATAAAATCAAATTAAATTTTATTGAAACTTGTTTTATTATAAAACAGATTATTACAGTCAGACCTCGATGCTGTCAACCTTGATTTTGTCAATATTTAATTTTGTCAAGTTAATTTTACTACTATTTAGGTTAAATGAGCAATAGTTTAGCATGTTTTTTTGTTTTGATTTTATCATTATTTGTTTTTGTCAACAATTTTTGTTTTACGCAGACCATTGACAAAATCAAGGTCTGTCTGTATTTTATTCTAGAATTATGGTCATTTTAAGGAATAGAGCTAAAAAATTTGTTATGTTAAAAATTGATTTTAAACCTTATCCTGTCAATATAATTGCGAAATTATTCAAAAAAAACATTTTTTCCTGATTTATGGCTTTAATTCGAATCATTTACAAATTTTTTGGAAAATATGATTTTTTTTCTGAGTTTTTAATTGTTGATTATTAAAAAAATGAAAAAAAAGTGTTCTTATTTTTTTCCTGACTAAAAGTTTAGCTTAAGATCCAAAAATCAGAAAAAAATGCTTTTTGAATAATTTCGCAATTATATGAAGAAGATACGGGTTAAAAATAATTTTTCTCAAATTCAAGTTGAATTTTTTGATACTTTTATTGCTATCTTTATATGTTAAAGCAAATTTTTATTAGTGCTTATTTTTATTTAATTTTTTTGAAAATTTAAAGACCAAAATCAAAAATCGGCTTCCCTAACTTTGTTCAGTTTTGAATAAGGAATTGATTAAAAAAAAATCTTTTAAATCGAAAGAGAATTGAATTCTGAATAAAAAATTTTTAATAAAAACAAGGAGGGGAATCCCCTCCTTACCTCCCCTTGCTTTGAATTCACTTCTTTAAGGATTTACTAAGGTATTATTACAAATCAAATTAAATCCAATAAGATGAATTATTTTCATTTTATTACTGTCCTCAGCTAAAGATGGGCACAAAAATCTTGTTAACACTTAAAACTTGTCAGAAACTTAAATCCTTTTTAAATTTGGTGGCCAATAATTATCTGATTTTATTTACTAAACTTGAATCTTATTATTTACTTTTTATCTTATTTCAATAACTTGAAATTCGAAAATATACTAAAGAAAGGATGGTTTTTCAGAAAACGATGCTTGTTTCGTTATGGTCTAGTTTAACTTCTTACGATCCGATAAAGTGCCGTCGCGATTTGGATCGTAACGAACTCGTATATTCCTTACGTATTCGAAAGTTGAAAATATTTCTGAAAATTTTTTTAGGTCAAGTTTAGAAATTCTCAGACTTTTTTCTTATTATTTATTTTGTCGAATAATTATATAGATTCAGAAGGTTCTTTAAAGTTTTTATGAATTATAGAGATGGCTAAAAATTAAAGACCATTATTTTTTTTCTTTCAATCAAAATAATCTCTATAAAATAAGAAAAAAATTTTTTTTAAATTTATTCTGCACTCTTTCCTTAAGAATATGGTACAAATTTTAAATGAAGAAATAAAGTTTAAATCAAATTATTCGCATGTTTTTACATTTGTTGTAGTGTAACGCAAACCGTCAGATTTACTCTAAACTGTTACTTATGATCAAGAGCAATCAAAATATGAATTGGCATTTTCCACATATAACCCTTTTTTCTGGATCATTTGAACTAAAATCTCATCTTTATATTTAAAACCACACAAAAAGATTTACACGATATTCCTTCAGCTTCAGTTATTTTTTGAAAAAAACGGTCAAAAATTTTTTTTTAATTTTTCATAAGAAATTTTTTACTATTTAGAGGGTGGAGAACACGAATTTGGAATCTGTTTATAATTGTGAGATTTATAAAAGATTTCAAAATACAGCTATCAAAGCTTGGTAAATTTTCAGAATTTTGAAAAAATAAGTTTTTTTTCAGATTCCTTATAATTTTTTGACTCTAGTTAAGTTAATAAAAGCAAAAAAAATCGAATAGGGGGGGCTGTGAAGTTTTTTTCAATTCGCTCATTTCAATTAAGCATTTTTAATGCCATTTTTTGGCGAAATTGATTTTTCCTAAAGTTAAAATTGCTACAATTTGTAACATTTTTGGTACATCTATCAGAAAAGAAAAAAAAATTTTCTTTCCAATGGAACTTTTTTTCCAGAACTGACTTAATGTTGAGTTAGTTTAAATTAAAAACTATTCAGTTCTCATTAAAATAGTGTTTTAATATTACTAATTTTTTTAAGAAGTATTCAAATCCATCAGCCGGGACTTTTTTTTCAAGTCAAAATAAACTTAACATTGCCAATTTTCTGGTGATAGATAAATAAGGAAGAAAAATATTTTTGATATTTCGGTGTAGCAAAGTTGTTACATTTTGTAGCAACTTAAAGCTAAAAGAAAAGTATAAAAATAAAAAAGTTATATTAAATTGATCGAATTGAAATGAGTGAATTGAAATGAACTTCACAGCCCCTCGAATAGGTACATTTTGACTTAACTGTAGTATACCGTAAAATTTTCTCAAAAGCTTCACTTTGTTTTAGAATGATTTTTCTTTCAAATCAACGATTTTTAATCGCTTATAAGATAGGTTTTTACCACACTTTGATATAACGTATTGTATCGATTTTAAGAACATGTCACTATAATTTTAGTGACATGTTCTTAATTATCGAACACTGGATTTCAAAACGCTATAAGGACATGTCACTAAAATTATAGTGACATGTTCTTAAAATCGATACAATACGTTATATCAAAGATGTCACTAATAACGAAAATGGGTAGAAAATGAGGTTTTTTTGTAATTTTAGTTTTGCAATTAATGACATGTCATTAAAGGATAGTGACATGCCGTTAATGGTCAATGACATATCAAAAAACCTGGAAAGTAGCGGAAATAAAAAATTTTTATTTTTTTTAATTTAGAAGATGTGAAATTTTTAATTTATGATAGTCATTACTTAAATTATCTTAATCTTTACTTTGTATCTGATTTCAAAGCTGTTCCGAATGGTTAAGTACCTCTAAATATTTTTTTTTACCCTTTTTTATAACAATTTTAGAGCATTGTTTTAACGGTATTTCTTTTTTAGTGTATATTCGTAACTTTGATTTAGATATTTAGAAAATAAAATACAACAATTCGTAATTTTCTTTTTTAAACAGTATTTTATTTTTTTTAAAGTAAAGATTAAGATAATTTAAGTAACGACTATCATAAATTAAAAATTTCACATATTCTTAATTTAAAAAAAAATAAAAATTTTTTATTTCCACTACTTTCCAGGTTTTTTGATATGTCATTGACCATTAACGGCATGTCACTAACCGTTAATGACATGTCACTAACCGTTAATGACATGTCATTAATTGCGAAACTAAAATTACAAAAAAACCTCATTTTCTACCCATTTTCGTTATTAGTGACATGTCCTTATAGCGTTTTGAAATCCAGTGTTCGATAATTAAGAACATGTCATTAATACCGAGTACTCGTAATTAGTGACATGTTCTTAAAATCGAGATAATACGTTAGTTATCTTTTTTTAAGCTATAAGTAAAAATAAATAATTACAATGATACAATAGTGGCTACAAAACTAAAAAAAAGAAGAAACTTCCGAAACTTACAGATTACCGGACAAAATACATGCTATAAAAGTAAGCCTCCTGTAATTATTTTCAATAAATAAAAAAGTGCGATAATTAATTAATCGGTTATTTATTTCTGAAATGTCCTCAAAAGCTGAGATTCGGAGGAGTATATATTATCTAATTTATCCATTTTTTTTTCAAAGGATCAACTCAATTGCTGATCATGTTGCTGAATTTTCAAAAGCTTTTAACTGTGAATCCGCGAAAGAAACTAAAGAAACTTGTTCTATAATTTGACCACCCTTGCTTGATTAAGAATCGATAAATGCTTTTTAGAAATTATAAAACTAGTTTTATAAAATATTTTTTTAACTTTTTTTTTTGAAAATTAAAAAAAACCGTAGTAATATTTTTTTAAATTTTATATTGAGAAAAATATCTTTTTTTTTTACTTGAAGTCACATATAATTGTTACACAAAATTTATTTCATCAGCAAGTATTTCAAATAAAAAAAAATAAACACTTGATCTAAAACCACACTCTTTATTGAATGCAAATACACACACTTTTTGAAAATATCAAAGCTAAAGCTAAATGGTATTGAAAATTTTAAATCTAAAATTAAAAAAAAATTAAAGAAACGAGTCGTAAAAAAATGTTTTCTTTTAATTTAATAACTTTTTTACTTATTTTATTTTCTTTAAATCAAATTCTGTGTATCGAAAATATCCCACAAGATAAAATAACCAATAAAGTTAGCCATCACTTGCAATGGATTACAAATCAAACTTGTTTTCCCATTAAATTAAGTATACCAGTTGATTTAAAGCACAAAAATGACTCACTTAATTGGGATTGGATGCGAACCAGTGATCAAAAACTAGTCTCATATCTACCTGATAATTTAAAAAATTATTTAGTTGCTGAATCTGATTCAAGAGCAAGCTTGTATATTGCCAATTATGACAATCAAACCCATGAACAATTGTCTTCTTATGAGCCTAAACTTGTTTTCAATGACAAATTAAAAAATCCTACCTATCTCAATGAGCAAAGAGACATATTTACTTTAGCCTATTTGAAAAAACATTACGTCAAAGCTGATAAAAAGAATAATACTTTTCATGTATCTTGTATAGCAGATTTTTTAATTTCGAATTCAAACAATGAGCACACGTACGAAATCTTGAAATTAATGGAAAAATACGCATCGTTTAAATTGGCTATTAGATCAGCTAATTTTCCAATGAGACCAAAAAATAAGCCAATCAAACAACAGGAATTTCTTTTCCTTTTTGATAATGAAAATCAACATGAACAACATCAGCAACAACAACATCAGCAACAACAAGATTATCAACAACAAAAGTCTCGAGTTAATCACAATGAACAGTATGTAGTAAATCAACCAGTACACGTTCAACAACACCAACCAATTTTCTATCCAGAACCACAACCAATTTATCACCAACAATATCCAATTTATCCTCAACCATCACAACAAGAATTCTACTATCAAAATCCTTATCATTATGAGCAAATAGATCGTGAAAATGAGTTTAGAAATGATATGCATTTTGCCGAAATGATCGAAGAGTATAACAATTTTGTTATGAATTATCATCCCAAAATTGGATATCCACACTTTGAGCTTCAACCTAAATATCGACAACGTGAATTTATTCACCCATTGGATAGACATGATTACAATGATTATTTCTATCGTTTAAAACGATCTTCAAGAAATAAAAAATTTGTAAAAAATGAAAAATTAGAAGCTGATGAAGAAGATTTTGATTATGATAGTAGTAAATTTTCTAAGGTCAGACTTAGTTTAGGACCAGTAATGATTCACAAACCATTCGAGAATGAAGAAGTTGTTAGTTGTATGTTGAACTTGATGAATTATGATGAAGTCAATTTGGCATATCACTCGAGAATTTTTAAGACAATAAAGAATGGTGATTTTAAAGAAAACGATGTTCTCAATGATAAAAAGAGTGAATCGAATAGTCAAAAATCTAGTGATAAACAAGAAAATGGTACAGAGCATTTGATTTTTAATCAAAAACACAAGAGTCATAATTTAGATGAAATTAAAGAGACAACTACAAAACCGGCTAAAAATAATGAAAAAGCAAAGCCAGCTACTATGATGATGTTTTTAACAGATAATAATGAACATGATAAATTCGACCATTTTTTCAATGGTCAAAATTCAATGATAAAAAATTTTTCAATTTTTAATTTGTCAATTTCCTTTATTTTTTATATCACTCTAAATTATTTTGCTTTCTAAATTCTAAATTTTTAAATTATTTTCCAGTATCAAATTTTGTAAAATATTTATTTTAAAAAAAAAAAGTATTCTTTTATTTGTCCATATTGATGGTATTTTGATTCCTTTAATTTTTTTTAATTCAATGCGTCGATTTTTTAAAAAACAATTTTTTTATTAATAAATTATCAACAAGTCTGTAAAATTTTCCACGACGTCTTAAATTTTTTTTGATAGTCCTTAATATATTAATCAATCTAGATCTTCTTTTGCAGGTATACTTAAAAGTTTTCTTCTTTAATTAAATTTTTATATTGGCTATATTTAACTATTCCAATCGACCAAAAAAGTTGGAAGAAAGCAAAAGAAAAGAAAACTTGTGGATAGTATATAAGTCATATCATTTGAAGGTCACTCGTAAAAAGAATGAACTGATTATATAAAAAATTGATACTTAAATTTCATTTTTCATTTGATTTCAAACTCTTATTTGATTTTTTTATACTCTAATAGATCAACTTTATACTATTATATATTTTTTATTCTTTACTCACTGTTTTCATTCTATAAAAATAATTTTCTTATTCTATGAAAAATATTTTTATTTTTATTCTACAATAATTTTTTTTTTATTCTTTAAAAAAAATTTTTTTTTTGCGTCAAACGATTTTTCCCATTTTGTAAAATAAATTTCAATCAAATTCGTTTTTATTAAATCGATTTTGAATTAGTCAAACATGAGCAATCTAATTTTTCGTGTGTCGGGCTTGGATTGTGTTTTAAGTAACCAACAAAAACTTGATATCGAAATACCCTTATTTTCTTGATAAACAGTTATTAAATTTTGGTTGGTTACCCAAAACTCAACCTCAACCCGATAGTTGAAAAATAATGAGTGGTAATGTCATTTTTTTTATTATTTTTAAAATTTAAAAAATAAAATTAGATATCAAATT
>NTPY01000752.1:203768-220917 GCA_002922825.1 Brachionus calyciflorus
AACACAAAATTGTTAAAATATACTTCAAAATATGGCGCTAAACAAAAAATTGGCATGATATCTTAATTTTTTGGAAAGTTACAGCTCTTTAAAAAGTAAAAAGCGGTCATTTTGACCGCCTGGTGCTTCTAGTGTTAAATCGATTTTGAATTAGTCAAACATGAGCAATCTAATTTTTCGTGTGTCGGGCTTGGATTGTGTTTTAAGTAACCAACAAAAACTTGATATCGAATTTTCTTGATAAACAGTTATTAAATTTTGGTTGGTTACCCAAAACTCAACCTCAACCCGATAGTTGAAAAATAATGAGTGGTAATGTCATTTTTTTTATTATTTTTAAAATTTAAAAAATAAAATTAGATATCAAATTTTAATTAGTGAGTCAAGACAACCATAATGGTTTAAAACAATCAATTAAAATTAATTTAAATTAGTGAGTCAAGACAACCATAATGGTTTAAAACAATCAATTAAAATTAATTTAAATTAAATAACAAATTTCATGCTGACGAATTTTTATTTATGGGATATCTTTAAAAAGTAAAAAAAGTAAAAAAAATAATACTCTCTTATGCTCTAATAAAAATAAACGATAATATTGACAACAGTAAAATCTGAATATTCGCAACCATTTTCGTTGAAAAATTGCAACCATCAGTCCTACAACAGTACGAATCTACTGTGATACCAAGAAAAGTGACTGAGCCGGATGTACATGCATCTGTACATTTTCTAGTAATCATTTCAACTCCGGAAACAGAACCCTTTGTTTTCTAAAAATAAATTTTAATAAAAATAATTTTCTAAATAGAAGTTATTAGATTGGTCTTTACTGAACAGAACGACTCAGTCGATGAACAATTTGTGAGCTGGCCTACGTTTACGCTTGAACATTGATCACATGCGTAGCATTTCAAAGCTACTGACTGTTTAAATAAACAGGCAATAAATATAGCAAAAACGATGTAAATAACAAAACTGAATTTCATTTTTATTTAATTTATAAAATAAAATTACATCCGTATTTAAAGGCCTTCTAAAAGTACTTTTTTTAAACGTTGCTTGGTAATTGAATGACAAAATCTTTTTTTTTGCATTATTTTCTATTTTAATTGCTTCTTTTTTTTGGTTTACTTTCGTTTAAAGTACAAAAAAAAGGAGATCAACATATTTTTTTTATGTAAGAAAATGAAAGATCGGTTATTTAGGGAAAAATAAATTTTAAAAATAAGTTTTAATAAAACTTTGTGATTTTGAGATTGCTTTTGTTATTTTCTTTAAAAAAAAAAACGTAAAGAAAGATTTTATTATTAACTTTTTTTGTTAATTATAAATAATGGTTTTAGGAAGAATTTAATTTTTCAAATATTTTTCAAAATTAATCTTTATAGTAACAAGTTAAATTTAATGTTGAACAATCTGCTAAGAATGGATCGTTAAGAGAACCTCTAGCTCGGGATGTCTTAGATACAGTCTATGCTAATATGTTAATTAAATCATCGAAGACACCTTGAACATTTCATTATTTAGGTGAGGTTTCAATCAATGGGCTCCTAGATGTTTACAATATGGCAACTTTTTTTTTTAATAAGACATTTTTTTTCTTCAAAGTTTGAATTAGATTAGCCAAACAAATATTATTTAATAAAATTTAAAAAATTAAAACCAAATACATTCATTAGCGATTAATCTATAGCTAAGAACTAAATTTTAATTTGGTAAACCCAGTGATCAATTTAATTCTTTGAAATTGGGAAAATTTCTGTAAAGTTTGATTTGATATTTTTTCAAATATTTTTGTCTAAAATTTATATTTAGAGAAGATTGAAACTTATTGAAAAGCACAACTTAAGTATCTTTAATTGCAATCAAAATTAACTTTTTTTTTGAAAAAAATTTTTCTAAAATGTCCTTTGTTGAATTTTGACGTTAAAATGACCATTGGTTTTAATTAAATTCGATTTTAGTTTGAAAAATTAAACGCAATTAAAAATCAATAAATAAGGCTAATATTTTTTTTAAATTCTTATATAATTTTTTTTGGGCTTTTTTGATATAAACTTAAAAATAAAAAAGCTTTATTAAAATAAAAGTTGCCATATGAAAAATTAAGAAATTTTAACTTCAGTGCATGTGCGCAGAATATAATTATTACGAATCAATCACAAAAAGCATGTGAGATTGCAAACTTAAACGGCATCAAAAGAATAATTGAATAAATTTTTTTTTGCGAGGACCTTTTTTTGTTTAATATCAAGTGGTTAATATTCAAATCTTATCAATAAAAATAATTCATAAGAATCTTTTTTTATTAAAAAAAAATTATATCAATGATTTTGAGAAGACAAAATCATAAAACTAAAATAACATTTACAAAATTAAAAAAACAAAAATTGCTTAGTCTAACTAGCTACTTCTGTTGAGGTTCGTTGTTCATCCACAATTACGTTTTTATCATTTTCATCATTCTCTCGATATGCATATCTTATTGCTTTTCTCGTTAAACCAAAAAATTTTTCCGGTTTAAGATCTGGCTTTGCATTCGTAAATTTCCATCCAATATGATTGTTACATTGGCCACATGTAATTATTTGCCATGCATAACCTTAAATTCAAATATTTTTAAATTGAAGCATATAGTGATTTATTTTACTCCGAATAATTTATAATGGATATTATTTACACAATATTAAAAACTTTGGACAATTTTATTTAATACCGTAAAGTTCCAAATAGAAGAAACACCTACTAGAAGAAACAGTTTCTTCTATTTGGAACTTGCAATTTAAAATATTCAATATATTTTTTATGAAAAAATTATATTAAGAAAAAAACAACGAAACCCAAATAGGAGAAACATTTTTTACATTTATAATTTATTCACAATTATTCGAGCGTTTCTAGAGGCTTGAAATAAAAAATGAGTCTTCAAGAGCCAGTCTGTGAGGAGTGTCAGGCGGAGTTTATTAATGATTTTATTCGACTTTTTTATGAACTTTCTTCTTCAATTAAGGATAAATTACGTATTTTTAATCACTATTTTACTCGGTTTACGCAGTTAAACAGAGTATTAATCTTGTCTTGAAAAGTAAAATATTCAAAAAAAAATAAGACAGTTTTTTTGTCATGGTTATTTTCTTTAACATGTATCAATAGATTAAACGTTAGAAAGTTGCAAAATGAAATATCAAATAGAAATAAAGGTTAAATGATGAACTGACATTGAACTTTCATATTTTTTTAGTAGTTTTTTGAATCCTAATCAAATATAAAATTAAATATTCAAATGCTTTATTTTTTTTATCTGCGTAAACCGAGTATACGTTTTTTTGTAAAAAAAAACTACTTGTTTATTGTATTTTCAAAATAAAAGAAACTGTTTCTTCTATTTGGAATATTAGATATTTCGAAAAAATAGTAATTTTTATTAAATAACGGTTTCTTTTATTTGGAACTTTACGGTACTCTTAAATTTTTTTAGAAAAAGATGTATAATTAATCTTAATGTTAAAGTTTTTTGTTTTTTTTTTACCGCAAAAATCACTCAACAAAGCTTTTAAAATTACTTTTGCAGACAAAAAAATTTTTTGCATATTGCAACCAAATTTGCTGCATCTTTTGTCCAAGTGTCCAAAAAATTGGGTGACTTTTAGTACACTGTAAGTTTAAAATGTTCTTTTTTCTATTTTTTGTAACATTTAAGTAAATTTTTTGTCTTAAAACTCTCATCGTTACCCAAATGTATTATTTTTTTGAACATTTTTGAGCCAAATGTTTTTTAAAGTGGAACATTAGACTAACATATATTTTTAATTTATTCATGAAACTTAAATGTACAATTTTTTTCCGCGAAAAAGAAAATATAAAAAACATAAATGTTCTCTATCAATTAAACTTATTTTTGGATACAAACGACACTCAAAATGTTATTTAAACAGTTGATGAAATTAGTTTTTTTAAAAAATTTAAATAATATTTATCACAAATCCTTGAAAATTTGCTAAAAAGACCTTAATATCCTTGATTGCTTCCCTTAAAAATCTCTTAAAAATCACCTTTCTTTGTAATCTAAATTTTGCTTGAATATAAACATCAAAAATTCTTTTTCATGTTTTTAATTAATTAAATAAAATAAATTTTAGTTACATTTATGTTTCAGTTACATTAAGGTTTATAAATTTTGTACATTCATGTATTTTCAACATAAATGTCTTTATTAACATTTATGTTTTTTGTAACATTTATCCGTGCGATCCGAAATACCACCTAAATGTTGCAAATTTGTAACATTTTAAACTTACAGTGTAGCGTTTTAGTTTAGGCTTTTTTTAATGTTGTGCAAAATTGCAGAAAAAATTTTTTAGTTGCAAATTTTCAAAAATTAACACACCATCAAAAAGAGCATATACTAAATACGCAATTAAAATTACACAATTTTTTGCGGACCTGGCCAACAATTTTTTTATCTCCAAAAGAAATCTTAATAGCTTTGTAGAGTGACTTTTGCGGTAAAAAAAATCTTAACATGCTAATTGTACGACCCCCATCGTCTCATAAGTTAATTTTCGATCTTTTATTTTTTAGAGAAAATGATTTATCGAAAATTTTTTAAAGATAAACTATTCATAGATTTTACTGATATTTTAGAGATTTACTAAAGGCTTCTAATTAATAATTTTTTTTTAAACTATAAATATTGTATAATTTTTTTTTAAAAATCATTTTCTTTAAAAAAGTTGTCTAAAAATTTTCTCAAAAAAAAAATTCTCTTGACTTTTACCATGAAATTTTTTTCGTTTTTCTCTAAAATATTTTACTCAAAAACGATATAGTGACCGTCACTATATCGTCACTAAGTGACGTTTATTTATGTAAAGTAAATTAAATAAAAAATTTAAAGATTATTCATAGAGTACAATCAAAAACAAAATTAACCATTCGTTTAAACACTGTTTAAACAGAGCAGACACAAAACAAAACAGAACACAAAACTTTTATAACATGTTTCTAAACATAATCTAAAAAAACAACAATGTTTCCCTAATGTTCTGCTTAAATTTTTAATAAAACATGTTTTAAAAATTTTGTGTTGTTTCGGTTTTGTTTCAAAACTGCTTTGAATCTGTTTGCACAATGTGTAAATATTGTTTTAGTCAACTTTTTTTTGGATTGTACTGTATTAAAATAATCTAAAATAAGAAATATGCCGAGTCATTTTAATAAAGATTTTGTCTATATTACCTGGAAACCAAGAATGTTGTGTAGAAGGCCTTGGACTAATAATATGAAAATTTTTCAATTTATAAACAGTCAAGGTTTCATGTACAACACCACCCGGATTTAAATAAGCACCCATAAATCCATGTTTAGACATAGAAAATACGTCCGATTTCGTACAAAATTGTTCATTACATAGTCGACAATTAATATTTGTAAACTTTGTCAATAACGAATACATAAAGCTCAATCTTTGATTGATACAATTCATTTTTAGTATAGTTATTCTCATGCTATTATCAAATGGAAAATTAGTCAATAGCCAAGAGCAAAATATTTTCGAATTATTACTTTCAGTCAAAGATGTCTCACTTTTTATTTTAGATTCAGGATCTTCGAAATTAATTTTGAATGTTTCATTAAGCTCTTTTTTAATCAAATACATAAGATAATTACAATCCGAATTACGATAAATCCAAGCAGGTTGATTTAGGAAAGTGTTAAAATACTCTGCTTTTATATTTGTCGATTTGAGAAGACCTGAACTATTCTTATGGAAATAGCAATCGTAAATATGATTCAAATTTTTATGACATTTTCGACTTAAAGGATTTTGATCTAACACATACTCAGGTAAAATTTTAACTGTACCTGTTACTGTACCCGTAATATCTTTATTTAATTTTAATATTTGAAATCGTTCGCGTCCTTTCACTTTTAAAATAAGACCACCTGCACTTTCAATTAGAGAACTAAAATCAGTAATTTCGTTATTTTCATTGTGATACGATGCTGATATAACCTCAGCCAAAATACCTAATTTTAAATCTTCACTTAATTCACTCAAATTTGTTTCTAAACGATTCTGGCGTATTATTTTAGGATTGTAGGGAAATCCTATGGTTGGATTATTTTCATTTAAACGCCGGCGGATTACTTGAATTTGTATTGGATTGTAAAAATAAATAGGCATCACTTGACCTGGGATTAATTGTACGCTGTTGTCCGAATCATTTTCGTAAAAAGTATCACTTGGTTGTACCAAAAGAGGTATTTGAATAATGTCATTAATTTCATAGAGAAGTTTTGACGAAGATATTTCTTGAAAATTTTGACCTAAATAGTCATGATTGGAAGCTAGTTCTGTGTTATAGGTTATAACTGCTGGGATTTGAGCTGTTTCATAATCATCGTCAGAATCTTCAGCTTCTATTTGATCTACTTCGTTGTCTTCCTCGTCTTCATAATCATAATCATCATTGTCGTCATCTTCATCATCGTCATCGTTATCATCATCCTCAACAAAATACATATTATATTCGTTATCCTCTGCATCATGGAAATTGTCATCATCTACATGATCCTCATTTTGTTGATTCGAATCTTCTTCATTTGGAGAGGACATCTTTGCTTATATAAATCTAAATAGATTCTAAAATTATTATTAATTTCATTTATTTATTTTTGAAGAAAAAATGATAAAATGAAAAATATTTATGAAAAAAAAAATTAATTTAAAATTAAGGAGTTCTATTTTCTTTGAGGCGCTTTCTTCTCTCGGACTCCCGAACAATATAATCATTAAAATCCTTAAAATTTTACTTTCAAAATAAGTTTTACTCTTATATAAATGTGGCCTAACAGCTTAACAATTTTTTGCTTTTTTTAAGCTATTTTGCCAAAATTGTTTATTTTTTAAACTTACAGCCATAGGTTGATAGTATGAATAGACGACATGACTTCCGGCGAACATACAAGCAATAGCTGCCATGCTAAATTTTATAAACTGAATCATTCTTGAGACTAGAAAAAAAAATATTAATATAAAATTTGAAGAATATTTAATATGAAAATTTTTCTTAAAAAGCAAAAATAATTTAATTTTGATTTTTGTGCGTGCAAATTCTTGAAATGATAAGCATGCAATCGATTTAAACAAAAGCAGTAAATGATGAACTTTATTACAAAATCTTGGCGAAATTTTTGGGAAAAATTCCTTGGATCTTTGACATAAATCAAATCTCAATTAGATTTTTATAAATCTTAAGTCTTTTTGTTAAATTTTAAAAATTGCTTAAAAGTTAATTTAGTTTCTAAATAGAGCTAAAAGAGTCTTTAACCAATATAGATTTATGAACATATTTACTCACTATTTTGTTAATATTTAGTAAAATTTTGAATTTTATTTTTTGTTATGAAAAAATGCTTAAATTAAATATTCAATCAGCTATTTCCAAAATTATCCAGAACGTGTCCAGAAATGAATTAGTTATAAAAAGATCTCTTGTCACCACATTCAATGTAACCTCAAAACTAAATGACATGTAACTAGGATTTTTTTTAATTGTTTTGTATTGTATCGTTGTTTTTCTAATGTTTTTTATTATTATTTAGAAATCAAAAGAACAGCGTATCCTTTGAACAAATAGCTTTTTATAGACGAAATAATTTTACGAGACCATTTAATTGTGTCAAACGTCGCGGTGGAGGCTATGATGAAAATTTAACCACTGATAACAAAAAATTTCTTGACGATGTTGTTATAGATAAATACTCAAATAGTCCTTTAAAAGAAGGTCCATGGAAAAGAGGAGAATTCGATGCTAATTCAGTTAATAAACGATTGGGCCTTATTGGCGTTAAATTAGGCTCTTTACCACAGTGGACAAAAGAAGGAAAAAAAATCTATACAACTTTAATTCAAGTGTTAGATAATCATGTTATTGATTACATACCACCAGAAGTCATGAATGAACGTAATAATATTTATAATAATAATACAAAAAGAACTAAAAATGGTATGCTAGGAATGGCAATTGTTGGTGCAATTAGTTCTGATCCAAGAAATGTAATTTTTTAGAGATTTTCAAGTTTTAAAATAAGTTATTATTAAGATTGTTTTTTTTTAAGTACACTTCTCAATATTTGGATATTTTTAGAAATGCAGGTGTATCACCAAAAAGAAAATTAACAAAATTTATGATAAGTCAAAATGCTGTTGTTCAAGTAAGCTATTAATTTTGAAATTATTCTACCTATATGTGTCTATTAAGTTAACCTCATGTTTAGGAAATAAAATTTTTAAGAGGAAATTTGAAAAGCCAGTAATTATTTTAGTATGAATTAAAAAGAAAATTATTATTGAGATATTTTTTTTTAATCGGGTCAACTTATGATACACATAAAATACTTATAGTGTAAAATTATTTTTTTTCCACATTTTTTAATTTTTTTTAAGCCAGGAACTCCATTACATGCAGCTCATTTTAGAGTAGGAGATTATGTAGATATTGGTTCTCACACGTATGATTTTTGCAAAATTTTAATTTTAAAAAAACAAACATATTTTAAATTTCTTAATTTTTAGCATTGGATTTGGTTTTCAAGGTGTAATGAAAAGATGGGGATTCAAAGGCGGTCCAAGATCTCACGGCTCTACGAAATTCCATCGTAAAAGAGGTTCTATAGGAAGTGGTAGGGTAAGATAGTTTAAAAAATTTGATTTTTAAAAAGATATTTTAACAATAAAAAAAAGGATCGTCGCCCGATAAAAGGTATGAAAATGGCCGGCAGAATGGGTTGTAAATGGCGACAATTAATGGGTCTGAAAATCTGGCGTATTAACAACAAATACAACATTTTATATATTCAAGGGCCTGTTATTCCCGGACCAACTCATAGTTATGTTCGCATAAATGATTCGTGTTTGCCGAAAAATAGAGAACAAATCACCCAAGAAAGTCATCCACCATTTCCAACTTATTACCCTGATGAAAAAGAAAAATTACCTGAAGAAATATTTGATAAAGGATTACATCAATTTAATGATTCAACTATAAAATTCGAAAACTTTGAAGTTAAAAAGATAACTAAACGTGAGGGTGCTAAGATTGCTAAAATTAAAAACTAAATCTTATTTGTTATTTAAAAAAAAAATCATCAAGAAAACTTAAATAAAAATTTCAAATTTCAAACTCATGTTTATTATTATCCAAACCATTACCAAAAATAAATACTTTGCTTATTGAGCAGAAAAAATGTAAATTTTTTTTTTTATCTAGATCATGTATTTATTTTTTAAAGCTAATCATTAACCACTTTATCAGGGTCGCCAAATAAAACCGACCCTGTCAAAAATAAAAGAAAAAGTAAAAAAATAATAAAAATTAAAGAAAACATAACTGTTTTTTTGTTGGTACCTTGGTTAATTTTTTACCACAATGCAACAAATTGATTGATGACTATCTCCATTTGATTAATTTAATACTTTATGGAGCTCATTGTCGATCTTCTGAGTTTTGTGTTCAGAGATTAAAACTTTAATAAAATGCTTGAGATTTTCGATGATATAAAGGATATTATCTTGCCGTACTTTGCATAGAATGTCTAGGATTTCATAATTCATTAAGAGTAGGTCTTTATCTTTAATTATTGTACTAGTATAAATAATTTGACAAAAATAAAAAAACTTCCTATAGTTTTTTAAAAAAATCTATGTGAGTTCAATAGACCGAAAGAAAGTCCTGGCACAATAAAAGTCTAGGACAAGTGACTTTTAAATTAGGGGATAGTATTCTCAAAAAGATTGCCATATTAAATAAATAATTTGGTATTAATTTTTTTTGGCAATTCCATTAGCAATAATTTAATTTTATGATCAACAAGCTGTATTTGGCAATTTGGCTTTAGTTTTTTGTTGTACGTGTGGAATTCGAAATTTTACGTTTTTAAATACTTTACCATCAATTTTAGCAAAATTAATTTAAAATTTTAGCCCGAAATGAAAAAGCGCTTTTTAGTTTTTCAATTAATTGGATATTACTACTAATTCCAAATCGATTTAATTTTTAAATGAAATGACGTCTTATATGGAGCCAATTTTATATTAAAAAAACTATAGTATTTCCGCAATAACCAAAGATAGTAGCCAAGTCAATAGATTTTAATTACTAATCAATCATTTTATCAATAAATATCACCCATTCTCGTAAACATATCATTTAACATTGCGAAAATTTATAAAACTGAGTAAAATCTTTTCAATTCCTTCCTTTTTCTTAAAAAAAAATTTTTCTGGGCACTTTATTTTTTCATCAATATTTTAAGAAATTTTATATAGATTAATAAATTTAAATGCAAATTAGAAATCTTAAATGAAAAAATATTCGTTGGAAGAATTCAGAAATTTTATTTTTACGTCTAGAATTTTTGGTGTTAAAAAAGAAATTTTAGTGATTAAAAAATAAATAGCCATTAAATATAAACATCGTTGGATTTTTTAGGAATAATTTTAAATTTTAAATATTACCTTTGGCAAAAGGTTAATTTATTTATCAAAAAAAATTTAGCTGCAGGATTTGCCATACAATTAGAATATCTCGAAATTATTCGGAAATCATGTAAAATATAATATCTTATATTAGGAAATAATAAACTTTAGTATCTTAATCTCAGCTTATTTAGCATTAAGACCAAAAATCTATTTACATATGTATTTATAAAATTTTAAAGTTCAAATAAAGCGATACTTGAATTCAGGTTGAAGTTTAGGTTAGGTCTTTAAGAACTTTTATTTTTTTATTTATAACACCCATAAGAATAAAAAAAAAATAAAGCTTAGGGTAAAAATTATCTTTGATAATAAATGACTAAAACAAAATAAATGATTTTCCTAAAATATAAAATTGGAATAAGTGAGTTTTTTTCCTTATAAGCCTTTGTTGTAATAGACATAATCGGTTGTTTTATAACCATTTTTGACCAATTTATCTTGTACATCAGATTCTAGTTTATCAACTCGAATTGAACTCTTTTGTGGAAATAAAGCACAACACATTGGTGTGGCAAAAACAAGACATGTACCAATAAGTACTAATTGCAAACCTAATGTCATTGGAAGACTTGTTTTAATTTTAGGATACTTCTTTTCCAAGAAATTCATTGCTATTGGAGCCAAGACCATACCTGGAGTTGCCATAATAACTCTCGAAATTACAACCTTATTTTAATAAAAATTTTATCTTATCTTTATTTTAATTAATTTTTTTAATTGATTGTGTATTTACTTGAGCAATTGCAGTTTTAGCTGCTTTAGGTGATTGACCAACCTTTTCACCATTTTCATTAATTAGCTGAATACCCTCTTCAATTTCACTGCTTCTCATAAATGGTAAATTGATACAGTTAGCAGCAGCAACGGCAGCAAAAGGAACAAAACGACCAGCGATTGGTGGCATTTTTCGTGTTAAAGAATTCAAAAACAAAGCAGTAGCTGTAGCGCTACCAGTCGCAATAGCAAATGAAGTAGCCAAACGAGTAGTCGAAATAGGTTTATCACCACTACGGTTCGTATAATTGACAGTAGCATTGAAAGACTGGTTAGCTACTTGCCAAAAAACAGTTCCTAAAGTTGTTTTATACCAAGTTAACATACCGGCCGTGATGATCAAGTTACATGGTACTTGAGCACTCATACGACCAATAAAAAGCATTTTTTCTTTTGTATCTGGATGATAAGCTGAATCCATTAGATACTTAGCTTTCCATAAATCTTCAACATTTACATTTGGAGGAAGAGTTTTAGTTTTGCGATAGTTTTCGACTATATTTTTCGATTCTTCTAATTTTTCATTAGACGCTAGGATATTTAAAGGATTTGTGGTTACAAAAAAATGCTTAGCACGGCCTATATATGTGCTTTGATCGTATCTTGGCTCGTCAATATTAATGCCTGACATTTTTATTAAGAAAGTAGAATTTACCTATTATAATCTAGAAAATAAATAAATTGAGACTTAAGTTTAAATAGTTAAATAGAAACACACCCTTTGCTGTTTACATTTCTGAAAATATCTTACGTCAATCGACGCCTCAAGCTATTTTATTTTGTTTATAGATTTAGAAAAAGTAAAAAATGCTTTATATTTTGCCTTTTTAAAAAAAAAAAAAAAAGAAAGAAATTTTGTGTGATTTAAAATTTGAGTTGCAAAATTTATTTTTTTTCTAAATTATTTTTTTTTAAGGTAGAAGCTATGTTTAAGTATCATATTTTGCAAAGAACTTGATTTAAAGAACTTTTTCTAAAAATTTTTGTTGGCTTGAATTAGCTTGAATTTTTTTATTTCATTCGAAAAGCAAATATACTTTGTTGCATTATTTAAAGTCAAAATTTAAAGCATTTGTAAGGAAAATTATTAAAAACTAAAATCCTTTGGTAAAAAATTTTTTGGCATGATTCTATGAATAATTTCATCATTTTTTGATAAAGGACATTAAAAAAAAAAGTCCATTTTCAGATAGAGCATTACAAACTGAGTAAGATGGCGTGAAAAAATGGGGATGCGTTGGAAAAAAAAGGGGTTGCGCTGTTCTAATAATTATAAAATAATCAAAAAAGTAGCCAAAAAAAATTCTTTTTTTTTTCGGGGAAAAAGTATCTTTTTGAAATAAAAAATTAAAAAGATTAAAGTTTTCAAAATTAAATTAATAGTCATTATTAATTTATCGAGGGAAAAAGTAGCCGTCACGGTATTTTTCGCCAAAAAAATATATTAATTTGATTACTTATATTGATGTAACATATTTCTTTAAAAATATCTTGCTATAATATATCTTAAAAGTTTGAAAATATTGAAAAATACGGAAACCACACCCGGGTTCGCTGTTTATCGTAAATCGGGGGGGGGGGGGCGCTTTTCTCAAGGATCCCTTTTTTCAATCTTTTCTAGAAAAATAATTTTCGGTCTAGAAGCTTTCAGGGATGACATTGATCGATCAACGCTTTTTTAATCCTTCAAATCTCATTTTATAAATGCGGAAAAAATTATAAAAAAGCTTTTTTCTCATGCTCTAAACATTTGACTAATTAAACTCAGCGACTTTTTTTTAGAATCACCAAAAATAAAATTAAAGTTTATTTAAAAAAAATTTATTTTGAAAAAATTTTATGATTACAGAACAAGTTGATTAGAAAAAAAAGAATATTTAAATTTTATTAATTAATTGAATAAATAATTAAATAAATTCGAGTTGATAAATAAATAAATTAAATTAAATTTAAATTACTGATAAATCGTTGAAAATACTTATTTACAATTTCTTTATTAAATTTTCCTTTGGATCCAGGATTCGAATCGGACCATAAATAATTCATGTACTTTATGAATAAACCCTCATCTAAATTGTTAAATAATTCCAATTTGAGAATTTGTTTACCAATTGTATTGAACTCTGGACTGAACTCAAAACTAAATTTATCTTTATTATAAAAAAAACTAGTTTGATCGGTGTTTGATGGATAATAGCCTTTTAGAATTATTTCCACTGGAACTTTATAAATAAAAACACAAAAAACTTTCTCATACAAACTGATATCATTTAATTGACTCATAAAAATTTGAATAATTCGTTTCGAATCTATTAAAAAATATTCATCTTGATACAACTTTAATTCAGTTGGATCATTAAATTGAGAAAATTTCATGCATATTTTGGAATTCTCATGATGATTTGTTAACCATAATTTTTTATCTAATAAAAAACGAATGTTTTTGTTGACATAAAGTGACTGATTTGATAGTTCATGTTTAAATTCCTGGAGATAAATAGTTTGAGTATTTAAATATTCCATTAGGTCAATTATATTTTGATTTTCAATTGAGATCTCACGTTTTTCATTAATTTGACGCTTATTGGGACTATAGCACTTCCATTGTCCGTTCGATTTTTTATAATAAATTCTCATTTTTAATATTTTACATAAACTGCCCAATGCGTACTTTTTATAAAGAGAATTATTTGAAAAATTATTTATACTCATTTGATAGACTTGTAACAAAAAGTCATAGATATTTCCATTAAAGTAATTATTAAAGTCTTTGCTGAGAGAAAATTGTTTCTTTTTTTCATCAAAATGAATTCCATTCTTTAGCCAATATTCACACAAGCGAATGCGTAGTAAATTTTGTAAATTAATATCTGAAACAAGATCGTTTTTGCTAAGATTAACACATAGATTGAGAGCATTGGTAAGTTGTGGATTTTTTTGTGTCATGTAAATTAGAACTCGAGCAAGACATAAGAATAAAGAATTGCCTCCAATTGGCACTATGTCTTCAATATCAACTAGTTCTATATCTTGAACGTCATTTTTAGAATCCATTTTGAATTAAACAAAAATAACAAAGAAAAAGCTAAAACTCAAACTCAAACAACAAAATTAGAAAATAAAAGCAATATGAACATTGAGGATTTAAATTAGAAAAAAAAGGGGTATTTTTAAATTTGCAATAATAAAAAAGTCTCTGTTGAATGTAGTTCTTGAATAATTTGTATATTTCAAATTAAAGTTTAAAAAATTTTGGATTTGAATTTTTAAAAATTAAATTTTTTCAATTTCTTCTCTAAAATTTAGAGCTTTCTTTTCTATTTCCAATTGTAAAAAGCTTTGATAGTGAAATAAAATTGTTTCTATTCTTTGATATTATTTGGAGAATTTACTGAATTCTAAAATATGTTATTTATGTCCTATAAAATCACTAACCTAGGGACCATTATAATTTTCACCTTTATAGCAATATAGTAGAAATTCTTAATGCTGTTTATATTTAATGGTCAAAAAAATTATGCATATAAATTTATTTTTCCTATTTAATAAGCTTTCTTAAATCTTGGATATAAATTTTTGGCATTTTTTCATTTCACTAATTGGTGCAATAAGTTAATAGTGCTACATCTATATGAGATTCCAAGCATAATTTTGATCACGTTATTTTTAAAAGTTTAGATTTTATTTATTTTGTCTAAGCTAAGATTTTCTAATTCGAAAGACATAGCACCAGATCCGAGAGTTATTGTTTTATAAAGTTGCATAAATCTCTTAGAGAATCTCGTATCACTCAATCCAGATGATGTTGAAAGAAGAAAGTACCAAGGTGCTCGTAGCGTTTCGCTCATTTAACCTGAGCTAAAGAAAAAAAAGATAAATAACTGTAATTCAGATTCAGTTGTGTACTATTATAGTGTGCCCTCTAATTTGTGAAGCGCCTGGGTAAAAGCGAAAATTTTCACAAAATTGATATTTCACAAAATAGAATAGAAATTAAAATACATTAAAAGGGTTATAGATTTGTCCGTCACTACAGATTTATTTCACAAAATAGATATTTCACAGAGTATATGTTAACAAAAAAGAGGCCACCCTGTACAACTTCAACTTAAAAAATTTCTTTTTAAACATCAATCATTCAAGTTTAAAACGTTGTTAATTATTTATTGAATGTTTCTTTTTTGAAATTGATATATATTCCCTATTGTCATTAATCTGCAGTCATAGATATTTAATTTTACTTATTTTTTAAATGACTGCCTTATTAATCTTGATCTTTTCATACCATTTGGCCGAAAAATTATAGCTAAAAAAGAAAGACTTGTGAAGTTAAAAGATGAAATATTAGTTCTAGAAAATTTTAAGTCTGATTAGTTAAACTTTTCCTAACTGTTCATCTAACCCCTATTTATTAGTTTTACATAAAATATTGTCCAGTGTTCGAAATTAAATGTAAAAGAAAAACTTTTAATTATCGTACTCGATAGTTATACCATGGTACAAAACTAAGGTACCCATTGACTTTATTATTTAAATGAATTCAGCTATACCTATATATTATACTATACCGGTACTACTATCGAGTGATTACGATATCAAGACACTTAAAATTTTTGTGAAATTATTAAAAAAAAATCGAGCAAATGTGTATTATAGATTGACTTAAATTTAAACATCAAGAAGCCGGTATTCATGATGCTTAGTTGCATATTTTTTATTCAGGTGCATGTCAAAAATCAGAATTATAAATTTCATTAATTTCAAAATTGTTGCAATTTTATTATTATATATTTTGAAATTGCAATTTCAAATACAAATGCAAAAAATAAAACTAAAAGAAGCAATTCATTGATTTACATATTTACATGAAAAAATAAAATATTTCTAAAGCATTACTTAGAACATTTTTACACTAGATTAAAAACTCCATGTGTCGTACTCACTAAAACTTTTAAATATTTTTTCCTTTTAAGATTTATTTTTATTTTAAAATCGTAGCTAAAATGACCAAACAACCAACTCCAGCTGAAATTGCTCAAGCTGTGGCTGAATTAGATTTTAATGTTAGCGACGAGGAAATATCTCAAGCCTTACAAACATGGTCTCAAACAAATGATAGTCAAGATTTTGTAAAAGTTAAAACTGTCACTCATCCCATGTAAATACCACTTTTTTATTTAATCAATTTACTTTTCAATATGAGCTTTTTTAAACTTTTTAAAGTTTACCTCGTAATGACTGTAAAAACGTTTTAATAACATCGGCCTTGCCTTATGTTAACAACGTACCTCATTTAGGAAATATCATAGGCTGTACTTTGAGTGCTGATATTTTTGCAAAGTAATTTTAAACTTTTCTCCAAAAAAAAAAATTTTTTTTTAACCTAATAAAAATTTAGATATAACCGTATGAGAGAAGTTAACACATTATTTTTGTGTGGTACTGATGAATACGGTACAACGACAGAAACAAAAGCCTTGGAAGAAGGTTTAACATGTCAACAAATTTGTTCAAAATATTACAAAGAACATAAAAAAGTCTATGATTGGTTCAATATTGAATTTGATTACTTTGGTCGTACAAGCACCGAATGGCAAACAAAAATTTCACAAGATATTTTTAATAAATTAAATCAAAATGGTTTTATCTATGAGGATAAAGTCGAACAACTTTATTGTGAGAAGTGTACGAAATTTTTAGCTGATCGTTTTGTTGAAGGTACATGTCCTTTCTGTGCTTATAATGATGCTCGTGGTGATCAATGCGATAAATGTGGTAAATTAATTAATGCTACTGAATTAAAAGAGCCAAGATGTAAAACATGTT
>NTPY01000752.1:221652-242198 GCA_002922825.1 Brachionus calyciflorus
TGTAAATACCACTTCTTAACTTAACCAATTTACTTTTCAATATGAGCTGTTTTAAAAATATTAAAGTTTACCTCGTAATGACTGTAAAAACGTTTTAATAACATCGGCTTTGCCTTATGTTAACAACGTACCTCATTTAGGAAATATCATAGGCTGTACTTTGAGTGCTGATATTTTTGCCAAGTAATTTTAAATTTTTCTCCAAAAAAAAAAAAATTTTTTAACCTAATAAAAATTTAGATACAACCGTATGAGAGAAGTTAATACATTATTTTTGTGTGGTACTGATGAATACGGTACAACGACAGAAACAAAAGCTTTAGAAGAAGGTTTAACATGTCAACAAATTTGTTCAAAATATTACAAAGAACATAAAAAAGTCTATGATTGGTTCAATATTGAATTTGATTACTTTGGTCGTACAAGCACCGAATGGCAAACGAAAATTTCACAAGATATTTTTAATAAATTAAATCAAAATGGTTTTATCTATGAGGATAAAGTCGAACAACTTTATTGTGAGAAGTGTACGAAATTTTTAGCTGATCGTTTTGTTGAGGGTACATGTCCCTTCTGTGCTTATAATGATGCTCGTGGGGATCAATGCGATAAATGTGGTAAATTAATCAATGCTACTGAATTAAAAGAGCCAAGATGTAAAACATGTTCAAGTTCTCCAATTATTAGATCTTCAAAACATTTATTCTTAGACTTACCTAAAGTAAGACAAAAAAAATTTTTTTTATTTAATTAAATTTTTGAAGAGTTAAAAAATAAAAGTTAACGCCTAAATTGGAAGAATGGGCTGAGAAAACTGTTGATAAAGGACATTGGACAAATACTGCAAGTGTAATAACTAAAGCTTGGTTAAAAGAAGGTCTTAAGGGACGTTGCATTACCAGAGACTTAAAATGGGGTACACCAGTACCTTTGGAAGGTTTTGAAGATAAAGTATTTTATGTATGGTTTGATGCTCCAATCGGTTATTTATCAATTGCGGCTAATTATTCTGATGATTGGGAAAAATGGTTCAAATCTCCACAAAATGTTTCATATTACCAATTTATGGCTAAGGATAATGTACCATTTCATAGTGTGATTTTTCCAAGTTGTTTATTAGGAACTTCTGATAATTATACTCTTGTTGAACATTTATCAGGAATTGGTAAGTAAAATTAAATAAATTTTTACCGAAATTTTTTCCTAAAACTTGGACAGAATGTTTGAAATTGTTTAAAAAGAAGTCAAATCCAAATTACTTCTAAATGCTAAAATCAGATAGTCGAATTTAAGTGAAATTTTTGAAAACTTTAATTAAGTTTTTAGACTTTTAATTCGGATGAACATCCTTATAAAATAGTCATTCTTTGGGTCAAGTCGATTTAAATTGAGTCAAATAGCCTTTAACACAATTTTTTAGAATCAAGATTTTGTATTAGTGTTCATCAGGAATAAAAATTAGTTTTTATTTTAATAAACATAATGTTAAAGTCAGACCTCGACATTGTTAAAGTTATTTTTGTTAACGCTCGATTTTGTAAATGGTTTTGGGGCTGGTGAATTAACTGAGCTAACGATCACATATTTTACTCATAAAAAATTTTGCCAAAAAATATGATCAGAAATAAATATTTTAAATAAAAACGGTTGAAATTTTTTATTGGTCATAAACTTTAATCAAATTTTTAAATCAATATATTTAAAAAATTTTGATTGAATTTTTTTTAATGTTTAAGCACTAAAAAACTTTTAAAAGTAATAATAGCCTCATAATTAATAAAAAAAATTTTTTCTTTTTTGGCAAAGTTTATGATCAAATATTGAAAAAATTTTAAGAAAAAATTGATCATACAGTACATTTTTGAAACGGTCTTAAACATCCCACGGGCAATGTCTTAAACAGCTTAAGAGCAAGTTTGAAACAAAAAATATCCTCTTAAGCATATACTTAAGACAGACACTCTTAAGCAATCTCTCTCTCTCTAGCATGTTTTTCGATAAATGTTTTAAGCATTTTTGGATTAAGCAAAAACATCGTCTTAAACACATATTAAGCATTGCTTTTAGGCTGTTTAAAATATCTGAAGATTTTATCTTTTTAGTCGGTGAATTTTGACTATACTATTTTATAAATTTTAGTTTGTCTTTATTAAAACATATATTTAATTAAGAATAATTTATTTTTAGAGTATTTGAACTATGAAGATGGTAAATTTAGCAAGAGTCGCGGTACAGGTGTTTTTGGTGATCAAGCCAAGTCAACAAATATAGACTCGGATATTTTTAGATTTTATTTAGCTTATATTAGACCAGAGAGTCAAGATTCAACTTTTTCATGGGAAGATTTACAATCTAAAAACAATTCTGAGCTCTTAAATAATTTAGGAAATTTTATCAATAGGTAATAAAAAAAATTTTCTATTAAAGCAAAAAAATAATTCGATTAATTTATTATAAAATAGAGCTTTGGCTTTTTGTGAAAAATCTCTAGGTGGTATTGTACCAAAAATGGTCTTGACAAATGAAGATGCTAAAATTCTTGCTAGAATAAATCAAGAATTGAAAGAATACGATGAAAACTTGCAAAAACTTCGTCTAAGAGATGGTATTAAAAACATTTTAAATGTATCGAGAATAGGTAATCAATACATGCAAGCCAAGAAGCCATGGACTTTAGTCAAGGGAACTGATGAAGAAAAGTAAATTTTTAAAAATTTTTTAACTCATAATTTTAAAGAAATAAAAATCTGTTGTCTTTTCAAAGAGTTCAAGGCTCAACTGTAATTGGTGTATGTGTAAATATATCATTTGTCTTGTCTACTTTGCTATACCCATATATGCCAAATGTTGCATCCACTATTCGTAAACAACTCAATTTGGCAACATTTAGTGTTATTACTGAAAAAGAGAATTATGATAGTGAAAACATAAAAGCTGATGTCTATTCGAATCCTGTTTATTATGAAAAATTTTATAATTTTGTCAAAGAGGGACATCAAATTGGCAAACCAGAGCCTTTGTTTAAACGTATAATGGACGCTGATGTTAAATTATGGAAAGAGAAGTTCGGTGGAGTTCAAGAAAAAAAGCCAGAAGATGCTAAAAAAGATAAGAAAGGTGGTAAAGATAAGAAAGTTGAAAAAAAAGAGAAAACACCGAAAGAAAAGAAACCAAATGTTAAACTTGATGCTAAAGTCGATGAGTCTTCTGATGATGCTAAAAAAGAAGAACAACAAGAAACTAAACCATCTGAAGCTCAATAAATTTATTCTTAAGCAAACAAATTTATTCTTAAGCAAACAAATTTATTCTTAAGACAATATTTTTAGAAAAATCTCAGTTTGATTTTTTATAGTCGATATAAAATTAAATTGATTGTTTTTAATTTTTTTTTTGTTTTAAATAAAGCATTATATTTTTCTTCATTTTTTGTTTCCTCTGTTATTTGGTTTAAGTCTTATAAAATCCTTTTAAATTAAGAAATAACCAAGAAAATTTCTACGATGATGGTATTCAAGGTTTTAAATTGATTTTCTGAATTTTTGGAGAATAAAACATTACAAAGTATTTGAAATGAAACAAAAAATTAAAAAATATTCTTATTTAATTCAACTTTTTTTAAAACTTGAATTTTAATCCAGTACTGTAACTCTAAAACTCTCAACTTTATGCTTATTTAATTTTACATTTTTTAATAAAGGTAATCATGAAAGAATTTTTTGGGTTTTTTAAACTACTGATAACAAGAATACTCGAAAAATAAACCATATTGTAGAAAATAAAATTCTCTATTAGGGCTGCAATATTTACTGTGAAATGGTAAAACAGTACTTTATCAATCTTTTTTAAAGTAATAAAGATGAAAAAATTTGAAATTTTTGAAACTAGTGTTCATTTATAAATAAACGTTAATGTTTTATAAAAAAATTATGTTCCAGTCAGCCAACATGGTTGGAATTTTATACACAAATACTAAGACTATTCTTATTTAAGAAATTACTGTAATCAACATTTTATCCTTAATTACAGAAACTGTATCAAATGGCCTTCACTCCAATAGGATGTAAAAGCTGGGTCAGTGAAAAAAAAGGGATCAGGAGAATAAATAAGAGAAATCTGGTCAGTTAAGAGTTTCTTTAACTTTTTTATTAATAACAATTATTATAACATAAAACAAGATCTATTGATTGAACTTTCTTAGATTTTTGCTTTCTTTTTACTCTGAAAATAAGGGGTCAATAATCAATTTAATGCGTGAATTCGTTTTTGGAAAAACTGGGAACATTTTCTATATAAGCAACCTTTAAAAATTAGATTGGTAAATAACACTTAGGCCTTAAAGAAGGATCATCTTCACTAAAAAGTTGTCATAAAAAAATCAGCAAAATAATCCATTTTCTTTGTATTTTACCGTAAATAAATTTTGATTTTTGAAATTTTAAGGTTTAAAATCTAGTTTAATTGAATTTTTAAATTCGGAATCAACTCAAAATATTCAATAGTTTATGGTATCAATTTATTCTCTGAAATTTTGATATATTTTTCGAGTATTCTAAAACGGGTTACATATACCAATAATAATAATTTTTATGTCAGAAATAATTAATAAAAAATGTGATTTAAAAATTTTAATAGTATTAAATTGACACCATTTATCCTTTGAGTATTAGTAAAGAGAACTCAAATTTAATATTTAAAATTTTTAAAATTAAATTTTTTTAATTTACTTTAGAAAACATTGAATTAAATTTCTGATACAAAAGAGTAGCACGTGACTAAAAAATTAACCAAACAAAAAGAGCTGATTAATTTGAAGAAAATTTTCAGCGTGTTATAAGAAAATTTTTAAATCAAAAATAAAAAAAAGAAACTTTTTCAAAATTTCAAAAATAAAAAAAAACTAGACAAATTTAAATTTAAAACCGTTCACACTTGAATTTACCATATAAAGTTTGATTCAAAATTGATTACATAATAGAGTCTCTAAAAAACGCTAAATTTTTGCTTTTATTCTTTCTTAAGTTAAAACCAAAAAAAAACTGCTTGCTTTTTCCTTTTTTTTCTCATGTTGCTTTATCCCAAATTTTCAATGGCTTAATCTTTTAGATACAATTTTTTTTTTGAAATCTAATTTCTAATCGATTGACAATTTTAATTTAATGACAATTTTTTAAAAATCAATTTTTTGCGAAACACATCTATTTATATTTTTATTCAAAATTTTATTTTTTTTTAAAATGACCAATCGAATCCTACTCGGACTAGTTTGGTTATCAATTATTTTTTTTAAACCAATTTTTACTCGTCAATTGACAAGTCTTTCAAAAGCTGAAGAACTCAGACAAATTCACAAATTAAAACTTGAGATTGACTTTTTAAAAAAGAATATTTCAAATTTTTACAATTACAGCATTGTGTGTGGTGGCAATACTTATGAATCACGTGCTGATCAGACTTTTAGTGATAATACCATACCGATAAAATTTAAAAATTTTGTCTTAGAGACTTATTTAAAGCCGGAAAACCGTGCTAATAAATGTCCAAAATGGTCGTACAATGTTGAAACTCAACCAAGATCTGGTGGTATGGATTCATTATATTTGCCAGAAAATACAAAACCAGGTTCCAAAGTCTATTTGTTACTTGCCATTGATCCTGAATCAGAACCCTTATTTTACTTCATTCGTCGCGCTGAATCGGAAACTGGCGCCGGCGATGATCCGGACGACATTATTTTCAAAGTTAATGTACTCAGAATGGGAAATTCATGGATGGGCGAAGTAATCCTAGACAAAGAATTGGATTATGAAAAAAAGCAAACTTATAAATACTTGACCTATACTTATGATGGTAGTAATCTATTAGAAAAATACAGTACTATTGAGATCATTGATGTTGACGATGAGAAACCAGAGATTAAAATCGATCATTCGAATTATAACCTCACAACAAAACAATTCGAATTTCAAATTTATGAGAATGTTTCAATTGGCGAAATTATAAATACAAAATCTCCAATTGTATTCACTGATACAGACACACAAAGCTCTCAATTAATCATTCGATTGACTAATTTTGAAAGTGGCATAGCCGATTCGCCATTTAGTTTGAATAATAATGGCGATTTGAGAGTCATTTCAGGTTTAGACTACGAGAATCAAAAAGAATATCTGTTAAAATTAAATGTTAGAGATAATTCAGGTGCATTTAGTGAGGAAATAATTAAAATTGAAGTCTTAGATGTACCCGATTTACCACCGAAATTTATCGAACCTAAAAATATGATGGTCGAATCGAATATCGGAAAAAATACAAGCCCCAATACTTTATTTTTTAACAAACAATTCGATCAAAATGAAGAAGGCTTTGTGTTATTTTATGAGAATAAAGTAGGTCCAGTTTTTAACATTTTAGCCGTAAGTGGTAATAGAGAACCATTGGGTAAAATTCGATATGAACTTATTGAAGATTCATTGCAAACGAAAGGTTATTTTGATTTAAAAAAACATTCTAAAAATGAAACTTGGTACTTAGACTGTATTAGACCAATAAGTTTAAACGACAAAGAAGAAGAGCATTTACAATTTACAATACGTGCAATTGAATCAGACTCATTAAATTATAAATTATTTACAGATAAAAGAGTAATTGTTAAGGTGATTAATGGCGACATGTGTTTGCCTGTTTTTGATAAAGAATTATATGAGTTTGAAGTAGTCGAGAATTTAAAGCAATTATTAGAGCCTATATATGTAAGTGATTGTGATCATGGTATAAATGGTCGTATCAATTTGACCACTACAAACAAGGACTTTTCTTTTAAATTAGATCAAGTTTATCGCTATTCAAAGCTTGGTATCTACATGACCAAATCTTATGATTATGAACAAAATTTAACAGCTGATGGACACTTGATTGAATTCGAGATAATAGCTAGAGGAAATGAAAAATCATTAAACAAATATGAAACACGTGCTTTAGTTAGAGTTAAAATTTTAGACATAAATGAATTTGTTCCACGATTTGTTCTACCAGCACCGGCTTATTTTCTCAAAGATGGCATACCAACTGAACAACAACAAAGAATATTTTTATACAATGTCCCCGAAGGTGAGGATTTTGTTTTGGACGTGAAAGCCGAGGATCAAGATAGAAGTGGCGATAGTGAATTGTTCTATTTCTGTCGTTATTTACATCCAGATGACACGTTCGAAATAATTCATTCATACAATTCAACATCAAAATTGTTCAACATTCGCATACCAGGCAGATATTTTGATTCAACTTACAAAATACCAATAACATTTGCCGTGTTTGTTGAGGATAGTCGCGACGAGCCAAAATTAAAAAACGAAATAATAATTTATTTAAAGCCTCAATCAACCGAGAAACAATCAGCCTACTTTGAATTTCCTGAATACGAATTTAAGCTTAAAGAAAACAATAATCATTTGCAAACATTTAAGCTTAAAATTCTAAATGAAAATTTAAATTCTAATAAAATAACATTGGAGGAAGTATCAGACCCACTTAATTTATTCTCGCCTGAATTCGACGAGAATTGGATAAGTAAAAAAGACATGATTTCACTAATTGAAAATGAGACTTTGGACTCAAATGACCCTGAACAAGAGGTCAATACTGACTTATTTGTAACCTTATACCAAACTAATACAAGTAGAGATTTTGACGAATTGTTTAGTTTGAATAATAAAAGTGATATTTATGTGTATAAATTAAGGGTTCGTTTAATCGAACGAAATGATTTGTACAATGATGTCACTGTTTATTTTAAACTAATTGATTCAAATGATAATTTACCAATGTTAACTAATGTCAATTTGAATAAGGGTGAATATTTAAATGCTACAATGGAAAAACATTTTGTTCAAAATTCCTTAATTAACATAAATGATACTCATTTTATACCAAAGATTAGAGACTTGGATTTTAGTGATGAATTCGGTCTCAAGTCATTGCATTGTCGAGTAAATGACACTCGATTTTATATGGATAACGAGTACATATCAGCTGAAATTGAATATGGTATAAGTTCAATATCAATGTTAGTCAGAGTCTTAACCAATCCGGACAATATAAACAAGGATACAATCTGGTTAAATGTTACTTGTGAAGATAATTATTTTAATCGAAAATCGAATACATTTAATTCAAATTCATTTTTGATAAAATTAGACATAGTCGAGTCCGATCGAGATGTGACTATTTTTGACAAGTCTGAATACATATTTAAAATAGATGAGAATTCGATTGGAACTGTTGGCCAATTGGCAAATTCAACAATTAATAAATTTAATATTAATTATAAAATTGAAGGCAATAATCACGAACAAACAGATAAATTGAATCATTATTTCTACATGAATCAAAATACCCTAGTACTCAGACAAAAGTTGGATTATGAAAATTCGGAAAAAATTTTTAATTTTAGTGTAATAGCTAGTTTGTCTAATTTTGAAGTCAAAACTGATGTGGTCATTATAGTCAATGATATCAATGACGAAAGTCCTAAAATGTCACAAAATAATTTAAATATAATTTTAAATCAAAATCAAAAATTCAAGGGTATGACTATTGGTTCTCTATATGCTGTCGATTTGGATCAAGAGGACTCTGAAAAAGGACTTAACTTCACGACATCAAGTAACAAAATTCAATTGAAAGAAATAAATACGCACAGTGATAAATTTCTTCATGGAGTATCGATCATTTTAGCCGAGGATTTAAGAGAAGATGAGACCTATGATATTGAAATTGATGTCATTGATAATAACTCTCATTTAGATAAATCTAAACTAACAATTAAAATTGAAAATCAGCAAATTTACGATGAATTAAAGTGGCCAGAAAATGAATACCAATTTTCAGTTAAAGAAAACACGCCTGAAAATACACATGTATTTAATATAACCATTCAACCAATTGGTTTAATGACTACTAAATTTACTCTAGGTTACAAAATAGTCAATGATAATCCTTATTTTAAAATAAACGAAAAAACTGGTGAAATTACAACGACTAATGTTAATTTAGACAGAGAAAATCCAAGCTCATTAGAACAATCTAAACAAAGTGTTTTATTAATTCAAGCTTATTTAAAAGTTGATTCGAGTACATATTGGTCTAGTATGATTAGTGTACAAGTCGATGTACAAGATGAAAATGACGAAACACCAATGTTTGTTCAACCATCTTCGAATCAAGCACAAATATCAAAATTTAAACCTGATAGTGTTTTTACATTCAAAGCTACTGATTTGGATCATAATGACACAATAACTTATAACTTGACTCAACAAAGTCTCCTCTCATCTAAATCTAAAATTAATTTACCATTCAAAATTGATTCTACTAGTGGACTTTTAATATTTAACATTAGTGAATTATCCAATGAGGACTACATGACTTTACTTAAACAAGAAGCCGAATTTGTAAGAGTTAAATTGACAATTGAGGCCAAAGACACAAGTGATAAATCAGCTTATTGTGATTTATTAGTCGATTTATCAATAACTAAATTGTTAAAACAAACTGAACAAAATGAAACCGAACATTTGACGCCAATAATTTATAAACTAGAACCCAAAGATGACAATTTGATCAAATTAAACGATTCGAATTATTTAATAGACGAATCAATTCAACCTAATACAATTATAGCTGAGCTTAATTCTTATGTTTCTGATTTTAAATTACCACTTTCGGAAAGTTTTAAAATTCTAACTATTAACGATACTCTACACAGTCCTGAGCTCTATTTCAAATATGATTATGAATTATCTAATTTGAAATTGATTCGCAAGTTAGACTATGATTTAGTCAAAAATTTGACTCTTATTTTGCTTAGTGATAATGAGTTTAGACTCGAATTTAATTTTATGGTAAATGATACAAATGACAAGAGGCCTGAATTGGAGTTGAACGAACAAGAAATGAATAAGTACGGTGAAAATTTAATAGTTGTGTCTGTGAACAATTTAGACAATTATATAAATTCAATATCAAAAGTAGTTAGTTCAACACCAACAATGCCACGCAAGCCTATACCAGCTATGCCTGAATTGAACGTGCCAGAAAGACGTGTTGATTTTATGCCTTATGTAACTAAAGAACTTGATGAAAATAAAAATTCACTAAATAATTTTGATGATATTAAATTAATAAAAACTTATAGGATTTTAGATTCGGATAAAGAGAATAATTTTGAGGTTAGATTCGATTTGAATGCGACTAGTGAAGCAGTAGTTAGATCGTTTAATTTATCAACAAATGGTACTCATGTTCTTTTCGAAAAAAATAACTCAACAACACCGGAGGACGAGGCTATTTTAGAGGAAAATTTACACAATCGTTTCCGTATTGAATTAGACGATGGTAAAAATAAGAATTATTTCAATGGTGAATTGTACCGAATCGACGGTAGACAATTACAACGTTTGTCGACATTTGTACCACAAAATGGCCGATATAGATCATCTATATACAGATCATCATTGGCCAATACAAAAATTAATCTTGAGCCTTTAATACAAGTTGAAAATCCATTTCCATACGATATTTATGTTGAATTAGAAGGAAAATATGCTAAGCTATTTAACGTTGCTCCTCGAGTCATACGATCTTATTCAACAGTCAATTTTGGTCCGACTGAATTAATTATAAGTTTAAAAGAGTCACTTGAGGACAATGAAGATGAAATAGTTGGTTTGACTTCACTTGATTTGAGTGTCACTTTAAAGACCAAAAATGACTATTTAAATATTTTAATGAGGACTATTGGCAATTTAAAAGTGAGAATTGACTTTAAAAATGAGAATAAATATCAACCTAAAATTCAAACAGTCGAGCCATCAAGTCGTAAAATAACACTTGATGAGGGTGTCTATTTGAAAAAAAAGATAGCTAGAATTGAGGCTTATGACAATGATCGTGGTGACCCAGGTCGTTTGGAATATTTCCTAATTGGAAATTCGAATTTATTAGAAATTAATTCGACTAGTGGTGAAGTTTATTTAAATGGTACACTAGACGCCGAATCCGAACAATTAATTGTATTTTTCTGTTATGCTCGTGATTTAGCTCCAGTTCCGCTCGGACGAAATTCAGAATTACAACGTTTTGAAATAAACGTCAATGATATCAATGAATTTAATCCAATAATGCAACCTGGTCTAAGTTCATTGACTCTTAAAGAAGTTGTAAATGAATTCGAAGATGATTTGAGAACAATTGAAGAATTTCGTTTTGATTGTTACGACCGAGATTTGGACTCTAATTTAGAAATTATCCTTAACTCAATACAATATGTTAGTAAGCACGATACTTATAACATTTTAGACACCCCGAAAAACAATCAAATTAAAGATTTATTTAAACTTGTTTATGATAATTCAACAAGTAAAAATGTAAAGAGTGCCTTTTTAGCCTATACCAATAAATTAGATTATGAGAGTCTATACAAACCAAATGAGACTTTGATTAGAATTGACGTCAGTTGTACAGACGGTAAATTCGAATCGCTAAGCAAATTAATAATTAAAGTAGAGGACTTAAATGACAACCCACCTGTTTTTAGTGACAAAAATTTAGTTATAAATAAAGACGAGTCGAATTTATTGGAGACTATAACAAGAATAAAAGCCTCTGATGCCGATTTATCAGCTCAATTCGGTAACCAATCTCTAAAATATAATATTGATCTATGTATACCGAATACTTATGACATTTATATTGATGAACGCACTGGTGATATAAGCTCAAAATTACTATTGGATTTAGACACTGATGAAGTGATTGAAAAACGCAAACAAATTCATAATAATCAAATAGACTATGCTGAACAACTGGAATTTTTAAATAGATATAATAAAATAGTGTGTCAAATAAGTGTACACGATGCTGGTTTATATGGTACACCATCCGAGTCCTCTTTAAGTGATAGTATGAATTTGACAATTTTAATAAATAACATGAATGATAATCCACCGGATATACGTCTTGATAAACAAAGTGAAAATTTAATAGAAGTCAAAGAGGGCGATCAAACTAGAGGTGCTATTTTGCAAAAAATAAGCGTCTTTGATAAAGATGGCGCATCCGATTTGGAATGTGTTTTCGGTAATGGTCTAAAAACATTTGATCCATTTGAATTTCGTACTAGTTTGGATTTGGTTGACCCACATGTTACGTGGTGTATATTAAAAGTTAGAGATGATATGATTGTAGATTATGACATTGTTAAAAAATCTCATTATCTTTTAGAGTTAGTTGTTTTGGACAAAAATCCACCGCCAATTTATCCGAATAGAGGTGTATCTAGAGCACAAATTAGAGTACGTGTCATACCTGTCAATAATAAACCACCGCTATTTGTTAATGGTAATGAAGAGACATTTAATGTATTGGATAGTATACGACCAAATACTCTAATTGGTTCTATATTGGCTACCGATATGGAAAATCCAAATCCCGATAGACTAATTTATAAATTTGATAATTACATACCAAAAAGTACATTGGATAAATTTGAGCTAAGGCCAAGTATGAATTCAACAAGCTCATATTGGGGCTCTGTTGGTATATTCACAACGAATAAATTAGAAGTAAGTGAGAGTCCGTACATTCTACCAATAATTGCTTATGATGGTCCATTGGAATTAAAAGACACGTTATCAAGTCGTAAAATAGTCAAAATTAATGTTTTGAATAAAGGTAGTATGAGTGTTTGGATGAATGAGACTAGTGGTCTACCCGTAGATTATTATTCTATTAATCTAGAAGAAGAATTGCCTGAAAATACAGATGTTTTGACCGTAAAGGCTAATATACCTGTTAATTCTAAAGATATTTTAAACTTAGATTTTGTTGTTTATTCAATTGTATCCGAGAGTACTAACGACACAAATTCATTTTATAAAATTGATTCTAATACGGGTGTTATAAGAACAACTGGTAATAGAATTGATTATGAAATGACACATGATTTAGAAATGGTCAAGCAAATGAGAAATTTAAAAGTTAAAGCTACTAGTTCAGATGGTCTTTTTTCTTATACGACACATGTCTCTATTAATATATTGGACATTAATGACAATAAACCAAAATTTGAATTTTCAAATTATAAATTTTGTGTTGTTGAAAATTCAACTGAGCAAACAACAATTGGTTATGTCAAGGCTTTCGATTTAGATTCTGGTCTAAATGGCAAAGTCAAGTATAAATTGGAACACAATGAAGACAATTTGTTTGAGATTAATTCATTGACTGGTGAAATTAGAACTTTGACACCGTCGAAAATAGATCGTGAAAAAAATTCTACATTAAAACTTGAAATTATTGCTTACGATTCCGATGATTTAGAAGATAAAATTGTATTGGACTTATGTGTTTTGGATGTGAATGACAATCGACCCGAGTTCAATGAAACAAGTCAAACTAATTTTGAAATCGTGGAAAATTCCAATGATTTCAAAATTAAATTAAATGCTACCGATTTGGATTATTCTCTAAATGGCACTGTTTATTTCTATTTTGATAAAGAATTCAATTCTATTGAAGTAACACAAAAATTTCGTGTTGAACCATTGACTGGTCTTTTAGAATTGATTTCCCCATTGGACTATGACACTAGACAAGAATATAATTTAATTATAACATGTTCGGATAATGGCATACCTGACAAGTTAACTTCAAATTTGAGTCTTCAAATTAAGGTCTTGGACACAAATGACAATTCGCCGAAATTCACTGATAAAAATCGCGGTAGAATTTATATTAATGAAAAAATTGGACAAGGAGAAATAGTAACAAAACTAGATGTAAACGATGCAGACTTAACTGAAGAATTCAAAGACACTCGTTTTAGAATAAATTCTATAAGATACCTCAAGTCTTCCAATGAGTATATAACCTTAGATTCTGAATTATTTGTGATTAATAAAAGAGGTGAATTGATGTTAGGTGAGGGTCAACAATTGGACTATCAAAAAATAAGAGAATATTTAATTGAAATTGAAGCATATGATTTTAACAAGCCTGAATTCTCGGATATATTTACTCTAAATGTTAATTTAAAGCCCTCAAATGATAAATTGCCAATTTTTGAGCATTTCCCAGGTGGTACAAGACAAACTACTTTATACCGTCGTTCATTAGCCGAGTCACGTGACAATGATTATGTTGTCGATATAGTCAAAGCAGTCGATCCTAATCAACATGGTATAAGATACTATTTAGATTCAGTAGTTGAATTGGATTCTAAAAATGAGACAAAGTCCTATCCGAATGATTTATTTAGTATTGGTTTAGAAGACGGTGCAGTAAAGACTAGAAAAATAAGATCTTTCTATTCGGGCGATTCCTATTTACTTAACATTCGTGCCGTGTCGAAATTAAACGATACTTTGAATAGTACAACGAGTCTTATAGTCAAAATAGACACAAATTCAGATTCTCTATTCGAAGAAAGAGTATTTGAATTGACAATTGATGAGAATATAAGTGGAAATAAAGTAATAACTCAATTGAAGCCTAAAGTTATAAATCGATCATTAAGATATAAAATAAATTCGGAATTTTCATCACCACGAGATATTTTTGCCAAATGGTTCAAAATTGATTTTATTAGTGGCCTAATTGAGACTACTAATAAACCCGATATAGATTGTGAAATAACCAATGAAGTCCTATTGAGCATAGATGTTCTCGATGAGAAAAAAGACTCAGAAATAATAGAAAATCTATTAGTCAAAATTAAAATCAATGATTTGAATGATAACTATCCAATTTTTGATTTAAGTTATAATTATGAACCGACTATGAATGAGGATGATGAGACAACAATTGATTTAGAAAGATTTATAACTAAATTCAAAGCTTTGGATTCGGATAGAACACTCAACAATTCTCTAATTAATTACAGAATTGAGAGTGTTAAAAATATGAATGTTAATTCATTTAGACTCGAGACTATTTCAGAAAGTAATGAAGTTATTTTATACAAGACTAAAGGCACTAATATGGACCGTGATTCACCTTCAATCGGTTCTAGAATTCGTATTTTAATACGTGCTGAAAATACCTATGATCCATCGGTTTATACTAATAAAGAAATAACAATTAATTTAATTGATTTGAATGACAATGCACCTAAGTTAGCTAATAGTGAACCAGAGGTAACTTTTACGTTGGCTGAAGATCAACAATTGGGTGAAAAATTCTATCAAATAAAAGCCTATGATATTGATGAAATAAACACTGTCAATTCTCAACTAGTCTATGAAATAACACCAAAATCATCCGATGTTGAAATTGACTCACAAGGCTATTTATATTTAATTCGTTCATTGGACTATGAGACTCGTAAATCGTTCGATTTTGATGTTAGAGTCTACGACAAGTCTTCAAAACCACTTTTTACTAGTAAAAAGGTTAAAATTAACGTTTTGAATATAAATGACAATTATCCTAAATTTGAGAATTTACCAAATCAAAATAAAAATGGAGAGTGTAGTTTTTCACTAGTTGAAAATATGAAGCCAAACAAATTGTATCAACTCGAAGCTAGTGATCGAGACTTTATTGAAAATCCAATTTTTGAATATAGACTAGTCGATTTGAAGAGTTATGATCAAAAAACAAGACATCAAATTTCAATAGATAACGATCTATTTAGACTCGATTCGAGAAGTGGTGAATTATTTTTAAATGGTGAATTAGATAGAGAAAAATACGATAATTATATACTTAGATTAAAAGTAATAGACAATGAAATAGATGGTAAAAGATTGGAGACTTCAGTTGATTGTAACATTAAAATTTTAGATGTTAATGATAATAGTCCACAATTTTTACCCTCGATTCCATTGGAATATAAAATATTGCCATTAGTTAATGAGCGAACTTTAATTGGTTATTTTGCCGCTTCTGATATGGACCTTGGTTTGAATTCAACAATTGAATACACACTCAAAGATAATAAGAATAGCCTTTTCGAGATTGACTCCTCATCATATTTGTTCATAAACTTGAGAAAGTTAACTGATAAAAATCACGATTTACTCGACTTGTACAATTTAGAAATATCAGCTAAAGATTTTGGTGTACCTGAACGATTGGAAACAACATTGAAAATTACAATTAGAATTGATCCTAATTACTTTAGTTTTGATCAGCAAAAAATGGATAAATTAGACTTGAAAACTCCTGATTTGGTTCATTTGGAAGAGAATTCCGAACCGGGTACTAAAATAGGCTATGTTAGAGTCTTAAATTCATTTAATTCAATAATTAATGAAGTTAAATCAAAATCACAAAATCGTCAAGTCGACCTTAAATTTACACTTTTGACTTGTAATGACACATTTCAAATAAATGAAGATACTGGTTTAATCGAAGTGAAAAACTCGGCTAAATTAGATTATGAAACAATTCGAGAATTTTTGGTAAAAGTCGAAGCCCGTGAAAGTCAACAAATGAGCTCATTTTCAAAAATTAGATCTGGAGTTAGTAGTTTCATGGTCAAATTAGTCAATTTGAACGATAATCCACCAGTTTTTTCAAAGCAAATTTACGAAACCGATGTCAAAGAAAATCAAAAATTACTCGATTCAACATTGACTGACTTAATTTACATAACTGATTCGGATTTAGATTCGCCCAAGTCACAAGCTATCAATCAAATAAATCCAATTGAAGTTAAACTAAACGGCTTGGACTCGTCTAATTTTAAATTAGTCCAAGTAAATCCATCAGTTTATAAACTACAAGCCCTAGATCGTTTCGATTATGAATTCCAAAAAAAATATGAATTTACTCTAAGTGCTTGGGATGGTCTTTACAAATCAACTGCTAGAGTTATCGTAAATATTTTGGATGAAAATGATAACCGTCCAGTTTTTGAACGAGATGAGTATATTTTTAAAATTGATGAAAACTCCCCAATGGGTTTTGAATTGGGTCAATTAAAAGCTATTGATTTGGATCAAAGCGAAGAGAATAAACAAATTATTTATAAAATAACAAATACACACGAGAATATTTTTAATCTTAACGAACGTACTGGTCTACTGAGTGTACGTGATTCGTTTAAATTAGACCGTGAACGTGTTGGTTCATTTAATTTGACTGTTGTTGCATCGAATATAGGCAAACCGGAATTTTTCGACTCGACTAAAGTTGTAATTATTTTGAATGATATTAACGATGAGACACCAAGATTTGACGAGGAAACTCTCACATTGAGAACAAGAGTTAATGTTAGAGAAAAAATAATTAATTTGCCAAAATTTTTGTCCAAAGTTCACGCTGTAGACAATGATTTAGGCGAAAATGGAACTGTAAACTATTTCATAAGCTCAATAAATGATAAAACTTTAGATTATAATTCAGATCAGAATGAAAATACAACTGATTTTTTCATAGACAAACGCACTGGTTTTCTCTATCTTAATTCCTATTTGGACGCTGATAATCAAAATGTTGAAAAATCTTACGAAATTAAAATAACAGCACGAGATTTGGGTGGTAATAGTGAGGATTGTACAGTATTTGTTAATCTAATTGACATAAATGATCAACAACCAATAATAACAAGTCCTGATGTCAATGAATTTTCATTTAATGAAAATTCGCCTCTTGACGAGCCATTATTCGAAGTAAAAGCCTATGATCCTGATTATAGACAATCATTTATACAATATTCTCTAGATAAAGATTTACAAAATGACTGGAAAAATTTTCGAATTGATCCGTCGACTGGTCATGTCTTTTCAACTATTAAATTTGATTATGAAAATAAATATGAATTTAATATTAAAATAATATGTAAAGATAGTGGTATTATGATTGAGGAAGAACAAGTATCTACAGATAAGACAATTAATGATTTAAGTAGATCTATTAGAAATGAGTTGATCACTGAGTATAGAGTCAAAATAATAATTTTCGATTTGGATGATAATGAGCCTGAATTCACGAATTTGGATCAAAAATTAAAAATAAATGTTAGTGAAAATTTAGAAGTTGGCTCAGTGGTTACAGTAATTCCAATGGCAGTTGATAGAGATACCCTACCGGAAAATACACGAGTTAAATACTATTTAACTCATGGTAATTTTGGTGGTAAATTTTCTCTTAATGAAAAAACTGGTGAGCTTATTTTAATGGACGAATTGGAGCGTAGAGAAAAGAATTTGTACGATTTGACTATACAAGCCACTAGTCAAAATCATTTGGACTCGACTAATATCAATGAGAAATCAATTTTAAATATTGAGATTAGTGTTGTTAAGGA
The DNA here is from genome assembly GCA_002922825.1 of Brachionus calyciflorus. Classification (NCBI taxonomy): domain Eukaryota; kingdom Metazoa; phylum Rotifera; class Eurotatoria; order Ploima; family Brachionidae; genus Brachionus; species Brachionus calyciflorus. The sequence goes on from NTPY01000752.1 coordinate 239,966, forward strand.
CAAGCTTTTTATTGAGTTTGACGAACAAAATTATTTTGTTAGTGTGCCATTTGAAGATTTAAAATCGAATAGTTCCGAATTTAAAATGTACAAATTTGATGATCAACAATCAGAAAAGTACACTATGGATTTGGAATTATTTAAAAATTCGGCTATTTTTTATTCCAAGTCTCATTTGATTAAAAGAAAATTGAAAAGAATTATTAAATTTTCAATTGAAATGCTACAAATTGTACGTCAAAATACGACTATTTGGACTAAATTACCATCGAATTTGTACTCACATTTTAATCATAGCAATTTGGAAAATTTAAATTTTGCTAGTCGTTTATTCTTAATTGATGAAGCCAATGGTAAAGTATTTATAAATAGAGAATTAGTTAAAGATCAATTTAAAATAGGAGATCGTTTTGTTCTAACAATATCAGCCTCGTCACCAAGTCCATACTCAGACGAGACTGAAAATACTATAACACATTTGACAGTTCGTATAACTGATCAAAACTTAAGTTTTATGGTCTCTTTAAAAAGTCAAAACTTACAAGATATTATGTTTCAGTCATTAAATCCTCTTAAACCTAATTATGTACCACGTATTTTACAATCAGATGGTGTAAAAATAGCTATTCAAGATTTGCTTACGATCAAATCTCATCTCACTGATCAAACAAAATATAATCTAGTTGTTCAAGTAGAAGGTCAATACGAGCAAAAAAATCTCGATTTAGGTCTTTATTGGAAAATATTGAAGGAATTTCCATCATCAAATCCATTTTTAAGTGAATTTAATCAAGGTTTTATAGACCCAAGGCCAGTTTCGAATGCTAGACAAGCTGATCGTTCAGATATATTTAGTATTTATAGACCTTTCTATTCTAGTTGGTTGTTCTGGTTATTATTTTTGATTGGTTGCTTGCTTGTTTTAATTTTAGTATTCTTTGCTTTTTGTGTCCGTCAAAATCACAAACAACAAAAAACATCGTAAGTTTTTCATATAAAAATTAAATTTTAAAATGTAAATTTTTATAATTTTCTTTTTTTTTAAGTAAAAAGCCTGGTATTATTATTGAATATCCACCTGGTGTTAATCCCATGTACAACGATGGAGTATTGACATTGAATAAGTAAGGACTTGTTTTTTGTTTACAGTGAAAACTTTTCTGATAAAGGTCTAAATTATTGATTATTTAAGTAGTTCAAAACCAAGTTCAATTAAACGAAAAATTGTTCCAGTTGAATTAGATAATTCGCCAATGACAATGTTAAGTGAAGAGGGTTATGAAGAAAAAGAATTGAGACTTGATTTCGATGATGAATGTGATGAATAAAAGAATGTAAAAAAAAATTTTTTTTTAAATAATGATGTGTTTTGTGTTTTTTATCTTTTTAAAATTTTTTAATGATCTTTTTAGATGTGTTTCTGTCGTCTTCTTTTTTTTTAAAATCATAGCATATTTAGTAGTATTTTTTAAGTTTTTTTTCTTGCTTAAAATTTTCCAATTATCTGATTCGTTTTTTTTGTTTAATTTTTTTTTAATATTTTAATCATTTTAGACTTAATTTTTTTAATCCTTATCAAATTATTTTAAAAGCAATTATTATAACTTTAAAAAAGAATTTTGAGTCGAATGACATTGTGTTTTATTTATTGATCTATTTTTTTTTGTTTAAATTAATTTATTTCATTTTTGACTTTACCAATAAAAGTTTTTTAAATTATTTTAAAAAGCTTCTTTTTCTCAATTTTGAAAGGAGTTAATATCAATATCGGAAAAATATGTTCCTTAATCACGTTTCTCTTTATCACAAATGACTTTTGAACATAAAAAAAATTAAGTAAATGAAAAAAAAATCATAAAAAGAAAATTGTTTGAAGTTGTAGTTGTGTCTTTATAAACCGTAATACTTTCATTCTACAGCTTATCACTTGGGATACAAAGAAACTTTTAATAAAATCTCAAAAAAATGTATCAGTACTTATACGTAATATAGAATGTGACAAACTAAAACATAGACACATAAAAAACTTCATTATAAATTTGCTTTATTTTTGCTAATTTTTTTAAATTTTAGTTTAGGGAATTCCTCTTAAAATGGAGCAAACGGTAAATTCAAAATTAATTTCTATTATTTTTGGATGTCTTTTTTAAAGGTCTAGTCCATTAGGTAAACAAGTGTTCACCAAATGGATGACCAAATAATGTTCACGGTTTAAAAGAACAATTTGATTTTA
>NTPY01000752.1:242942-277913 GCA_002922825.1 Brachionus calyciflorus
TAAACAAGTGTTCACCAAATGGATGACCAAATAATGTTCACGGTTTAAAAGAACAATTTGTCCAGCTAAAAACTTAAATTTTAAAATGAAAATTTTTGAGAGGTGGTGATGGAGAAAGTGGAAAAAAATTTCAAAAACCGAACTTAAAATTCAAAAAGAAATGCTCCTACGTCTAATTGGAAGTTAAAAAATAATTATCATGGTGTTAAAAATGATTTTAAATAAGTCGTATATTTTAATCTATTAAAATGCTCACCTCAGAAATGCTCATTTCAAAGTGGAGCTTTGATTTCGTGATTACCCTATTTAAAGAATTTTTCACCAAAAATTAAATTTGTTCACTCTATTTTAAAATTGTTCACCTATTTTCAAAAGAGCTTCTTTAAATAGCGATTAATAAAAAAGGATTTCTTTTTTCGAAAACTTTCCATCTATATAACTAATATCATCGATGCCATTTAAAAGAATAATCGAATATTCGAAAGACTTTTTTTTTGGTTTTACTAAAGTTTTTAAAATCTAAGAAATTTAATTTCTCTAGATTGCAGACGAAATAGTGTTTTTACACGTTTTGTAATTTTTCGTGAAAATCTAATTTTTAAAGTTTTTTTTTTACGATAATTACGTGAGTTTTTGTAAATTTTTTCTAATTTGCCATTTTTATACAGGAATTCTTTTAATTTTTCTTACGAATGTTCCCGACTTTGATTTTAATCACCATTATAAATATTTTTTCTCTGCAACTTTAGCGCTATAAATCAATCGTATTGATTTCAACTTAAATTCTTATAAAAAAAATTGGAAAACATTAAAATGTTTGCGTTGTTACAGGTCGAGATATTTTATTCATTCTTCAAATTTACAATAAATTTTTGAACTTTTGAAATATCATTAAAAATTTCCAATCTTGAATTTCAATTTTTGGAAAAACAGTTTTAGTTTTCAAGTTGTCAAAAAACCTTAAAAAATTTTTTGAAGATTTCCTTATTTTATTTTGAATCTTAACAACCCTAATTTAATTCTAAAAAAATAATAACACGGTAACCCAGTTCTTGAATTAATAACCAAATGGAAACTTTAACTACTTTTAAAAATTTTTTATTCGGTTTACTGTGATGATCATCAAACGGTTCCATTTTTCAACGTTCCCTTTCCTTTTGATTTAATCATAAAAGACACTCACAAAAATGTACTTAAATGGAATCAAAACGAAAAGAATTCTGATTAACGTTAATAAATAAAACTCAAGACTGACTACCAAAGTTTTTAAATATATAAATTTTTTAATCAAGTCTGCTTGAAACATCTAAAAGACAGGTAAAATAAAACCAATTAATTCTTAATTTATCAAATTTTCTAATAAAATGTAAAATATAAAATGCACCTAAGACAAATAACTTCCAATTCATTTAAAATATTAAAAAATTTATAAAAGTATAAAATGCATCTTTAAATTCGATTGAAATATTTGCACTAACAATATAAATCGGTAAAAATTTGAAACTGATTTTCAAAATTATTATTTTTTGCTCAAATTTGCATTAATGAAAAAAAAGCCAAAATATTTTGAATCATTAGTAACAAGAACAACATGCTTTAGAGTTTTTTTTAAAATAAATTTACTCGATTTTTTAAAGCATTTTTCTTTGCTCAAATGCAAAACCCCCTCTTCTCCTTGTCGATCTCCCACGTGTATACTCGCTTTTCGTTTTTTTCTCTTTGCATGAATTAGATCTTGGTGTTTTTTTTCTAATTCTACTTTAGAATTTTAAATTAAAATTAACAGCCCCTTTTTTTCAAATTCATCATACAACATAAAAGATGGTAAATTTATCATGAATTAATTTATATCACATTTAATCACTACTATTCAATTTGTATTTTTTATGATAGGGTATTGATATCAACCACAAAAATGACCGTAAAGTCAGAAGAGTAGCTCCAAGAAGCAAAGATGTCTATCTTTTACTTTTGGTCAAGGTAAAAATTACAACTGCTCTCTAATCTTTCTTTCTGTCAAGTGTTAATTTATCTTTTTTTTTTTTAAATAGCTTTACAGATATTTGGCTAGACGTACTGGTGCCAAATTTAACAAAATTATCTTAAGACGTTTATTTATGAGCAAAATCAATCGTCCACCAGTCTCACTCGCCCGTTTGGTAAGAAATTTTTTTTTGACTAAAATAAATAATCGATTAAAAATCGATTTTCAATGATGATTTATTAGTTGCGGATATGGGATTGAATTCTTGTGAAACCAAAAACTAAAATAATCTGAGAATATCAACAAAAATTTAATATTTTTTTTTCTAAACTTTTTTCTTTTTAATTTAAGGCCAGAAAATTAAAAGACCAAAGCCGTCAAGGTAAAACCGCTGTTGTTGTTGGTACAGTAACCAATGATATCAGACTTTTCGATGTCCCAAAACTATCAGTAAGTTATAAAAAATATGATAAGAAAAAAATTATAAAGGTCAGGTTCTAAAATGATGAAATTAAAATCTTTGCGGATATGGGATTGAATTCTTATGAAACTAAAAAATTCTGATTTGAACCTGCTTGAAAATTAAAAGAAAATATTTTATAAAAATTATGCATTAAATTGCTTTTTTTTCTATTAATTAGGTTGTTGCCTTACACGTAACTGAACAAGCCCGTGCTAGAATTTTAAAAGCCGGAGGTGAAATTTTAACCTTCGATCAATTAGCTTTGAGATCACCAAAAGGTGAAAACTGCGTCTTGTTGTCAGGTCCACGTAGCCAAAGAGAAGCTGTTAGACACTTTGGACCAGCTCCAGGAACCAGACACAGCAATGCTAAGTAAGTCTTAATTTAACAAAAAATTAAAATATAATAAAATTCTAAAAATTTTTATTTTTTTTTCAAGGCCATACGTTAGAGCTAAGGGACGTAAATTCGAAAAAGCCAGAGGTCGTAGATCAAGCCGTGGTTACAAAAATTAAAATAATAATTTTTCTAAAAATTAGTATTTTAATTTAAAAGAAAAAAAATAAAAGTTTTAAAAAAAAAATAATTTTTTTTAAAAAAGTATTTCCTTCCTCAAAATTTATATCTCTCAATCAATAAAACAAAACCTCTACCAAAGAAAATAACTTAAATAGACTCAGAATAAAGTCTTTCTCAGCGATACCAACTTTTAAAGCTTTAATCAACCGAAATTTTTCGAAAAGCAAAACGTTTTAATTTGTTTTGTATAAATTGTTTCTCAGAAGAGTCTTAATAAATTTTAATTATTCGCACAGCAAGACTGTTTTTAGATATTTTTAAAATCACATTTCAAAAAGGTTCGATCGGAAATGTCTTAAACAGAACCAGAACAAGTTTTAAACAATATTTTTTCTTTGCGTTTAAATGTTTAAGAGAAACATCGTCTTAAACACCCCTTAAGAATCGCTCTTCTAATTTTGCTCTTAAACAGACTGTCAACTTATTTTTAGAAATGAACTGTAATTGTGTTTAATGAAAAATTTGAATATATTTAAACAAAATCATAACTAGAAATTTAAAGTGAATTTCAAAACATAAATCTCTTATGCATTCAAACTTGCTACAGTACAAATTAAAACTAACTTGTACTCATTTTGTTCCTCGACTCTTCCTTTCCTCTTCCTCGACTTTTCCTCTGAAGAAAACAATCAATAAAAACTAATATTTTATAACGTATTTTTTGAAACCTTTCCTGAGAAAGGAAAGAAAAAAAGAGGAAGAGTCGAGGAACGGGAAAGGAAGAGTTGAAGACGAGTCGAGGAAGATGGTAGGAAACAATCGTACAAGTTAGTTTTAATTTGACCTGTAAGTGTTTTAGAGAGCCCAGTCTTTTTGGTCAAAAATGATTCAAAATTCGGAAATTATATTCAAGTCAATTAATGGCAAAACTAAAAAAAACATGTTCAAATAAAGTCAAAATTTGAAAAAAAAACTGAATTCCGATTCGGAAAAAATTCCGAGTCAAAGTAAGGCTTTAGCTTCAAAAAAAATTTAGTCCAAATCTTGTTAAAAAAGCGTTATATATCTAGATTACTAGTTTTTTCTTATAGGAAATGCACCAACTGACAGTCCTTTTGGTTAGGAGCGTAGCGTCATTAAAGCAAACATGAGCGGTCGAACCTCCAAAAAATTTTCCAAAATTTTTTTTTCTCAAATATCCCTTATTTTTAATTGGGGTTACGAAATCAAAAGTTTTGACAATACTTTTGTAATTAAAATGTTGTAATCAAATAATAAATTTTTTAAGGTAATTAAAATTTTTCTAAATAAATAAAAATAATAAATAGATATTTAATTTATTTATTTGATTAAATTGAGTTGATCGGTTAAAAAAAAAATAAAACAAAAAAGCAATCTAAAAAATATCACTCCATAAAAAATATGTTTGTAAAATCAGTATTACACAGTTGTTTTACTTCTTCTTTAAATTCGAAAAAAAAAATTGTTAAAAATTTAATAGCTTTAAAGTATGTAAATTTTACCATCAATTAAGGTCAAATTAGCATTTTTCTGACAAACAACAACATAAACTTCTCTTAAATCAGACTTTTTACAAGCTATCCAATAGTCTTTACCACTTTTTACAAAAATTTCACCACTTGGAGTACAACTTTACAAAAAAAAATTAAAAAAAAAAATATTTATCTTTTTATAAATATTTAGAAATTAATACCCTTCTAAATCTTTTGACAATTGCGAAATTAGAGTCATTAGATGCTTAGGCATGTCCTTAGAATTATTCAAAGTAGATTTTTGGGCCAGATTTAACCGATTAAAATAAATGTATTTAATCTCTTTTTCTTCTTGGCTAAATTAAAACATTTTTCTATTTAAAAATATTTTTAAGTTTTTAACAAAAATTTTACTAATTCATATTTCGTTTCATTTGTTGGTCTGCTATTTCTTGTAAAAATGAAATCATTGGCTTAGCTAAAACTTCGTCAATTTCTTTTAAAAGGCTAAGCTTAAATGTTTGATTTGCTGGTATAAATATGAAAAAAGTCAATTTGGCTAAATTATATGGTATTAGGTAATATTGTTCGTGTTTTGGTTTTTCAAAATAAATTTTTTTAAATTCAAAATATTCTTGGTCAATTTCATCATTTGGTATTTGATTTGATGTCGATGGTGTAGAGGTTAGAATTTTTTGAATTTTATCATCGACCAAAAATTTAGCGTGTAGTGTTGATTGATTTTGAGAAATAATCAATGAATTCTTAATGACCAAATCTTTTAAATAACTATAAATTGAGGACACATCTTCTTGCTCTAAACCACTCCTTAAATTTTAAGCTTATTATATATATTTTGCTATATTTTGCAATGGAATTTGTTTAATTACCATATTACTTGATCTTGATGCATTACAACTACTTTTTCAACTAAAGAAACTTTTTCTTCAAGTAAATTTAACAAGCACTGAATTTTCAAATACATATTTCTGTCTAATGACATAAATTGAAGACCATTAAAAGTGTTCATTATATCACTATCGTGAACGTTTAATTTATTCTCTATGTACTTTTTAAAGACAATTTGTGATTTTTGCTTTAAAAGAGGAGTTGAGTCAAGCTTACATCGTCAAAAAATATTTTTAAATTTTCTCTTAATTTTATGTGACCAAGTTGTTCCAAACAATCTCCAATTATACCATTGAAAAGCTTATTAAAAAAAAAAGAAGAAATTAAAAATTTAATTTTTTTTGTATTTATTATGAGATTACTTTGTAGCTTTTGTAAATTTGTTTAAGAATAGACATGTATATTTGATCTGAAATTAAGTCACTTTCATAGACTTTGTTTGGTGATATAGGTACATTAAGACCCATGACCATCCAGAAATTCTCATCAAGTTGATTAATAATTATTCGTATTTTTTCTGTATGAACAAATTCACATGGTTTACGAGATTTGAAAGTTCTGTTTAAAAAATTTAATTTATTTGAAAAATCAAAAAGTCCAAACTCAAATTAAAATTAATTATGGTTTGCGGTTAAAGAATACTGCTATGATACGATGAATTCATCATATTCTACATAAAAACAGTAAATTTTAAAAATACAATTGCACCATTCCTTTTTTTTCAATAAGATTTTAAATTTTCTTATTAGAATGAAAAAATTTAATCGAATCAGTTTTTTAAATAAAATATCAAAATAATTTAACTAAATAACTAAGTCAAATAACAATGTTGACAGCAAAATATTCAATTATTATTTTTGGTATAAAATTAATTGGACTAAAAAAAAAGTATTTAGGAGAAATTATATGCAAAATTTTAACTTATTTCAGTTATGGTTCGAAACTGTTGACAAGCAATCAGAATATTTAAAAAAAAATATATATGCCTCATTAATAACTCATGAATTTAATTCACAATAAAGACTTTTTAGAAGCGAATTAGAGCTTAAAGTAAATTTAAAATCTTTTCAAATATTTTACTTAGGATTTTCAAAAAATTCAGAAAGAAAATTTTTTTTTTTTGATTTTCAAACAAATGATAATTCTAGAATATAATAATAGAGGTCGGTGAATAATTAAAAATCGTCTTACTGTGTAAATCTAATCATTCCTGCACAGAATCCAGCAATTCTTACTTGTTTTTCTATTTTTTCATCAGGCGGATAGTAATAGAAGACCTTCTCTGCTTCCTAAAATTTCATTTGATTAAAATTTGTCAAATATAAATTTAATTAGCCATGTTACTTTTCCTTCTTTGAGGCCATATTCCGAGTTAAATATCAAAAAATATGCCAAACTAATCTGACTAGGATTTAATTCATTTCTCATTTTTGATTAGACACTTACTTATCTACACTCTAAGTCATATGGTATCACAAATATAGTTTTCACTAAAGTTATTTTTCTAATTTTTTAGAATTTTGGATAAAAAAATAATTCATAATTAAATTCAAATTTGAAAAAATTATGCAAAATGTGCATTTTAATTGTTTTTCTTATTTTACTTTAAGGCTAAGAGGTTCCAAAAATAAAAGAAAAATGGAATTTTTATCTTTGGATTCCTTTCCGAAAACTTAAAGATTTCTTAAAATAGAAATATTTATTTTTCTTGGAGCATTTAATAATTTATTTAAAGAAAATGTTAACTTAAATTTTAATAATTGAGTTTAAAAAAATCAAATTTTTTAATTCAGTCTGATATTTTTCAAAATTTTAAACAAAAATTTCATTTTAGAGAAAAATTTTAAAAAAATAAAAGATGGCTAAGCATAGACAATTTGATAAAGTACATATCGATTTCATTCAAAAAAGCCTAGTTGAATGTCGTAAAAAAGGCCTTGACAAAAAAGAAGTTTTAACACGCTTCACTGAAAAATTTAATCGAACTATATCACTTAGTTCTTTAAGCTCGTATGAGAAAAAATTTAAAGGTATTTAGCAAGACTTTAAAAATAATAATAATGTTTTTAAAATTTGAATTTTGCTTAGAAAATGTAAACGATATTCGTAAAACACCACCTAAAACAATCATGGAATATCTAATGCAAAGAACGGCACTTATAAAATGTGAAGAAGTTGAGCAACAACATAGATCTGATCAAATACTTAATTTAAAAGGAGAAGCTGTGAAGGAAAATTTTTTAAAAAGAACTGATGAATTATTCACCAAGACTAGTAGTATGATCGATCAGAAATTAACTGAAATATCCCATCAAATAAATATGGAAACATTTGAGGCCATGTGCTCAAGGAGGAAAATAAAAAATTCAAAACAAAATCATCTAAGTAAATTTAGAAGATTTTCAAAAAGACGTGTGTTTTAATGCGTTGTCGAAATTTTATCAACGTTTTAAATACTTTTTTGTTGTTGTTGCTATTTTACTCTATTGTTGAAAATGTTTAGGAAACCAAAAGATTCTAAAAATTGTTTTTTTGTTTTTAAAAAAAAAATTTTTTTTAATTTTCTTTTTGAAAAATTTTAAAAATTGAACACATTACTGTATATTCTTGTCGATTGTTTTTGTTTTGTATATTTCACTTTTACTTTGAATCAAAATAAAAAATTTTGTTTTATTGAAATCTTGGAAAAATATCCTTAAATTAATAAGCTAATTTTATAATTTATACAGATATCATTTGAATGATGTAATATTCATTTTTAAGAAAGAATATCCTTCTTCAAAATAAAGTCTTTAGGATATACTTTGCCCAATCATTTAATTAAATAGCATAATTACTCATACTTTTTAATAGTATCTTTTCTGAAAAATAAGTTCATAATAGAGGAAGAGAAAAGTAAGGCGATGTCCGATTTATTTTTGATTTAGTTTTTAGTAACCCAATGAATTGTCATAAAATTTGTCATAAAACGGATTGGTCATTGTCATTTCCAAAAAAACCAAAAAAACTTGTTATGATAATAAATCTTTATGTGTTATTCAGTAAAAAAAAATGTTAATAATGCTCAAAAGATTTTAAGTATGCTGTTAAGCCAGACCCTTTTTATATTTTATCCTGACTTGAAACACAAATTAAACCGTTTAAATTCATTTTTAGCCTTTATTTTGAAAATAAATTAACCCTTTATGTCAGGGGCGTAGCGTGACATTTTCATTTGGGGGTCGAAGCTTCTCGCTAAAGCTTTTGAGGGTCCCCAGGGATGGGGGTTGGGAGACAAAAAACGCATAAAAATTTAAATTTTATAAAAAAGGCTTTAATTTTTTAATTAAATATTATTAATATCTAAATTTAAAAAGCAACTCAAAAATTATTTTGTTTAAAAAAAAAATTCAGAAAAATTTTAAACGTCTATTGTTTTTTAGGGCAAATGTTTCAAGTATTTGATTTTCCTCGAGACGATGTATAACTACGATCTCTATGTTTAAGTTCGCTATATCATTAAGTCTTTTTCTTCCATTTTACTCCTTTAATATGATTTTAGTCTTCTTAAAGAAGAAAATGATCTTTCCGAATTTGCATTTGATATCGGAATACTTAATTCTAGACTCGCTAAGCTCGTCAAGAATTATAGTTTGGCTATAATTCTTAAGATTTCTAAGAAAAAATGTTTTTAAATGTTTATGTGTTATTTGGATTTTGTTTCTGTTCTGCGCCGTTTTAGCTTTGACACTGTTTTGAATTCGTTTGCACAATGTGTAAACATCGTTCATGTTTTCGTTAACTTTGTTTTGGATTGTACTGCACGAAAAAACAATTCACAAACACTCCTTTTTATTTAATGTCGTGCATTTTAGTGGAGTTAAATTTTTATAAATAAAAAAATAAAGAATTTAAATTACCGTAAAACCTTGCTTATAAGCGACTAAAAATCGCTCTTTTGAAGGCTAAAATCATACTAAAGAAAAATGAATTTGGTCTTTTTATCTGACTTATCGGATAAACTTTAGTGTAGTCTATTTAGTTTTATCGAAATTAAATTTTTTCTACTTTGCCTTTTTAAAAAAGGGGAGTTTAGGGGGCGCTAATAAACAAGGTAATACGGTACTTAATCCAATTAAAATTTTTCCCTGAAGTTGAAATTTATTTTTCAATTAAACTTCAGTTAAATGAGACATTCTATAATTAAAAAATTGAACATAATTTAAAGGAGCTAAAACAACAAAATTCATGACCATTGGGGATGTACACTTTACTTTCCTTCATTTACTTTACCAAGTAAAGTAAACAATCTTATTTGCTAGTTTTCTTTTGTAAGTAAATTAAGTAAAGGAAAAATTTCTTTTAACTAGTAAAAATAAAATAACAATTTACTTTTTTAAAGTATATTGAATAAAAAATTAAAATTGCTTGAAGTAGGACGAGAATAAATGGTTTCACTTTTTACTAGTAAAAATAAATTTATTACTTAAATTAATTTACTTAAAAAAGAAAACTAGTAAATAAGATTGTTTACTTTACTTGTACTGCTCGGAAGATGATTCTTCCCTTCATCCCTCTCATATATTTTATACGTCTTTTGTTTCTTTATAAGACTCCGTCAAAAAGACCTGAAAAATTGATATGAATTATATCATGGGAAATAACGTGCCATCGATTTGTCATGAACAAGATTTTAATAGACAATTGCTCAAACATCATCAGACTTTAGTTGAAATTGAAAAAAATCATACTGATAAGAAAAAAAATAAAATTTGTTCAACATCGAGCGCAATTTGTGAAAGCTTATATCTTGAACTTTACAATTCATTAATCAATCTCGCCAAAAGTGACTTGTTTATAATCAAATTCAAAAACAATCAGGTTCTAATCATAACAAAAACAAAACTAAACCCAAATAATTCTAATCAAAGATTTACTTTAAGATCATCAACCAACTTATATTGAATTCAATGGTAAAGCTAATTAAAATAATGAAAAGAACTAAAGTAAGTTTTAACTAAAATAGAAGAAATTTTTTAAATTAAAAAAATATAATTTAATAGAAAAAGATTTTAATTTCATTGTTGACAAATTTGTACAAAACTCCTTTGGAAAAATACTCTGAAGATGATGACGAAGATTCTAAACAAGAATTTAAAGAATGGTTTAAAAAATCTACTTTAGTCTTTATTACTATAGAAAAACAATTAGAGTATTTTCTAACCGATTTAGATACATCTTATGATCCTTTTAAAGATGTTTTAATCGATTTAATTGAGGTTATGTTCGATATGATTTCAGTTGAAATTCTACTTCAAACAGACTTGCCAATAAATTCACTAAACTATTTAAAACGAGTCATAAATAACGATAATTCGGATAAAATTATAAATGTAAATAAATTAAGCTTTAAATTAAAAAAAAAATTACTCTTGATTTTTTTTTAATTTAGACTTCAAGGAAAATAATAGATTACATGAGTGATGCAATACTTATTGAACCTGATCACTTATTAGAATTTTACTCCGACACATTTTCAGATATATTCTCCATATTTGGCAAAAATATATCTTATCTAATGGAAAATCATGAGAAACAACTTTACAAATATGAATATAACATTATTGGTTGTTTTTTGATGTCACTCGAAGCGTTTCATATACATGAAATTACTAACCCAACATTTTTTAGTATTTTTGATGAATATTTAAAAAAATTAGGAGAAAAAATTGATAACCTCAGTACTATGGACGAAGATGAAGTGGTCTACTTTAGCCAAATTGCTATGGTAAAAAAAATAATTTTTTTAAGGTGCGCCAAATAAAAAACCCTAGTTAATTTTCAAAATCTAACAACTCCTCTAAGTAATAAGAGATTTTAAGTCAAACTTATTTATTTAGTAGTTCAAATAAGTCTCTATATTACCTAGTAGGGATTTAAAAAGCATCATTTTATTAAGATGAATAAAAATTTTATTTTTTTTTTGTAATTTAAAAAAGGGATTGGGTGATTCAAAATTTGAAGATTTAATTTCAGTTAATGGACGATATTATAATTTATTGAAATTAATGCTTAAAATAATTGCAAAATCAGATTCTTTTAATCTTAATAATCCTAGAGACTTTGGTTTTTTGAATATGGCATTTAATACTATTTCAATTATGATGAGTAATAGAGGTAAATAAAAAAAATTTTATTAAAGTTATTCGTGAGTTTTTTTATAGTTTTAAATTTAGGAATTGGAATTGAATTTCCATATTTTTATGAACAATTTTGGAAACTAATTGAAAAGCCTTGGTTAAAGATTATCGAGCATGAAAAAGTAAGCATACATTCGAAAAACTTAAAAAATTTGGTTCGAGAGTTTTTTTTTTTAATTAAAAAAATTGAATTTAGCAATAATAAGCTACAGTACAATTTAAAAAAAATTTAACGAAAACATGAACGATGTTTACACATTGTGCAAGCGAATTCAAAGCAGTGTCAAAGCTTAAACGGCGCAGAACAGAAACAAAATCCAAATAACACATAAACATTTAAAAACATTTTAAATGTTTATGTGTTATTTTTTCTTAGAAATCTTAGCGATCATTCGGAAAAAATTGTTGCTTTTTGGATTATACTCTGAAACATGTTTTGAAATATTTCTGTCTATGTTCTAAAATGTTTTAAACGGAAAGTTGACTTTGTTTGTATTGGGCAGTTAGGTCGCATTTATCCGAACCTCTTAGGTTTCCAACACTTTTTGAATAATCCCTACTCCCTTTGAAATATTAAATTATGTTACTGTTTTAAATTATGTCACAGTCTATTTTAGACGTTGTTTTAAAGATTCTTTAGGGATTTTAAACAGTCAGATTGTTTAAGAAGTGTTCAAGTAGATTTTCTAAGGCATTTTCTTTTTTTTCTTAAACATATAATTCTTTAGAATGGATTACAGTTAAGGTCAAAAGTGACGGCTTATACTTCAATTTTTATCATAACTAGTGCTTATTTCGAAATAAAAATTGACTTTGAGCAAGAAATTTAGATTTAGTTAATAGAAGTTTATTTGGTCTTGAAAACTTTTTTTTTAACTATTTTAAATTTTTTTTTTAATCTAAAAAGGGCTATATTGCTTTTAAAATAGTTCAAAACTTTGCAAAAAGCTACGAACCCAGTCAATTAAATTTGTTGATTTTTTTTATCAAATCAATTGGCAACCATTTTATAAAAAAAGTAGTTTTATTTTTAAAATTTATAAAATAAATAGAAAATTTAATGAAAATTCGGATCTTGTTGCTTTCGTGATCAACTGGTCACCCAATGTGTGATCACTATACTTTTGCCGGTTATGTGAACATTCATGATCACACATTGAATGATCAAGCATATTGTAATCTAATTTAAATTAACTTAAAAAGTCAAAAAAAAAATTCTGATCATTTCAAAAAATTTTATGATCTTAAAAGCTTTCTTTAATTTTCAAAAAGGAAAATATATACTTTTGTTTTGACAAATCTTTATTTTTGATTTAATTTATTGAGTCAGATAATTTTTTAGGAGTTTTCGAGAAATTTTTTAGAGGGTTTTTACAGTTTTCTAGACTCTTTTCTTAAAAATTTTTGATACTGCAAGTTACCGAATTAACGTCGTATCAGTATAATTACTCCATCAAAATGAATGAATTAAATAATTGATCACGAAAACAACAAGTCCCGAAAATTCAAATTAATCGCCTTATTATTTAAGATTTTTCACAACTTAATTAAATTTTTTTGGATTTTAGCGAGATCTATGCTCAAGAGAAATTGAAGCAAATATTCAATTCATTTTAATCGATTTCTTAAAAATTTTCCACAATTTTCCTGACTGTGAGATAGAAATCTTACTCAATCAAGTTTTTAAGCTTTATTTTGAAATTGGTAAAAGCTTCAATTTTTTAGAATGGTATAAAAGTTTTATGACATTTAGCACAAAATTATTAGACAATAATTTTGAATATTTCTTAAAAAAAAATAGTAAGTATCATTTTTAGACACAAAAAAAAAATAAAAAAATATATATAAATTATTATTTTTTGCAGATGAAATTTCAAACACATTTTTTGAATTGACATTCTCCAATTTTCACGTTCATAAAATAAACACTGAAAAAGATTTAGATACTGAATTTATACTGAATTTTTTAGAAAATATCCTTGGATATCTCTCCAACGAGCAAAAATCTAAACTTAAGATCCAAATCATCGAAGTTGTTGATAATTTAATGAATTTTGAAGTTGATGATTATATTGAATATTACGATAAGATTATTGGTGATCTTTCTCGAATTAATTTTTAAATAAAAGTATTTGTACAATTTTTTTATTTTTTATTTAATGCTTTAACTTTGACAAAATAAAGTTTTGTTCGTTTGTACTTTACGGTTCCAGCAGTCTCCTTTACGGTCATGCTTCAAAAAAAAAGAATGGTATTTTCATTAGGGCTGATAAGCGCTGTTTTTAATTTCGAAATTTTTTCATAATTTTTGAAAACGTTATTTTTTTCATTATTTCACTATAGAAAAATTCTTATTTGATTATAAAATGAAGGGTGACTATATTGTAACACAGTGTTTCAATAAAATAATTTATTGCGACACTGTGTTACAATAAATTATTTTATTGCAACACTATGTATGGTCAATACAAAAATTATGTAAAATTAAAAAATAAAATTATTTTTTTTCCTTTTCTAGAAAAATTGAATATATAAGTTATAAAAATAAATGTCAACGTAAGTCGATTCAAAATTACAGTCGGCAAATATTTGCTTTTTTAACACAAATTTCAGAATTTATAACTAAATAGTCAAAAATCATCTTTGCATAAGCTTACAGTTACGATTTGAACTTTACCAAGTTTACCAAAATTTAACAAAATTATCGTAAAATATAGGTTTTTACATAAAATTCTGTTCAAGTATCAGTAAATATTTTTTAATTTCTGATTTTAATATTTTCTTACTTTCGGGAGACTATAGTTAATATAACATAGTTTACGATAAATTTGGTAAAATTGACGTGTGAAGGTGACGTTAAAGGATTATACAGCGTTTCTACCAAATTAACAGCGTACCCGTACCGAATAGTACAAAAAAAATAAAATTTTTTTCTGAAAAATTTCAAATAAAAAATTTTTTTTTTGTAAGGTTCGGGTACGGGTACGATTACGGTCAGGCGTTTATTCGGTAAAAAAACTTCGTAAAATAAATCAGAGGTTTCTGATACATCGGGGTTTTTTGAATTCTGATCACAACTAACGCAAAAAAATTTTTATTTTTGTTTATTACTACCGTAAACTCTTGCCTATAACTCTAATGAAAATTGACTGGGAAATCCAATCGGTTTCCATTTGAGTTATATGCAAGAGTTTACGGTATTATAAACAGGCTTTTTGCATTTAATTTAAAATATTTAGTTCATTACCTTAAAACGATTTAGCTTACTAAAATATTTACAAAATTAGTACATTATGAGTCATGATTTAAAATTTTCAAGTTTTAAGTTTCAAGGTTAACCAACAGGCTAGTGTCAAAATCTATTGCTATAGCTGGACTGATTAACGCTTTATTTTTTTTGTAATCAAAGCTCTGAAAGTACATATTATGTTGATATTATGCATTTAAAGTGATCTCTCAAAAAAAGGCCAAATATTATTAAAGTACAGCATTTTATATATAATTAACGCCGGAACGTACCACAAGCGAACACGAACCGTGCCCTTACCAGTACTGTATTTCTTCTGCATTTTATGAGTCCCTGTCGTTGAACCCAAATATACTTTGACGACATGTCGCTAAAATCGAGAAATTACGTTATTAATTTTAACTTAATATTAATTCCATTCCTTTAGAGATGAGTATTTATTCTTTTTTCATCAATTAGAATTAGCCGAGTATTGATCATTTAAAGTAAAAACAAATTTTATTAATACGGCTTTGTACCCCAGCTTTTTATTTTTCACTAAAGGACTAAAATTTTATACATTTGGGTAAAATATTTGAACTAAATTTTATAATCAAATGATATAATTGACTATTTTATCAACAACGGTAGTAGCGTATAAAACTTTATTTCTACCTGTAACACCTTTGAGAAGGTAATTCAGGTTAATAACAAAGAAAAAGTTAATATCTTAAAACTCATCAAATTAACGAGTTTTTTCTTCATGTTATCAAAATCTTGGACTCAATCTAACGTTAAATAGAGAAGAAAACTTTGGACGACAGAATTTTCGCAGGCGAAACTATAGGGGGTTTTCTTCAAAAACCCCCTATAAAGTGAAATTTTATTTAAATAAAGAAAAAAAAACTATAAAAATTTAAAATTTTGAAATTGTAAGAAAATCAAATTGAAATAATTGAATTGAGAAAAAAATAACGATTAGAAAATGAAATTTCGAAATTTGAGAAATCGAATATTTTACTAAAAAAATTGCAATTTTCTTTCAATAATTTTCAAATAAGTTCTTCTAAAGGTTAGGGGTACTTTTTCCACGATAAAAAAAGGTACTTTTTCCCCGATTTCAAAAAGGTACTTTTTCCCCGATTTATGAATATTATTTAAGTTTTAATTAATTTTCATGGTGATAATAACAAAATAATAAAAATAGTGGCATAGGAATTTTTTCCATTTTAAATTCTAAAATGGAAAATTTTGAATACATTAAATCGAACACATGGAAAGAAGAATATCAAAATGAGGAGAAAAAAAAGAATGAGAAACAAGGCTTAAAAGTATTAAAAGATGATCATCTTTATTATAAACAAAGAATAAACAAAGGGAGCATTTATTGGATATGTTTCTAAACTAATAGCAATCTAAGTGTAAAGGATCAATTACAATTTCTGATAACGAGCAAATTTTATCAGAAGTACCCCATAACGACCATGATTCATTAACAGAAAATGATATAATGGTTTTAAAATTCAAGATTTTAGTTAAATAATCTAGTTTGTAATACTAGAAAATAAAAAAATGGTTTAAAAAAAAAAATTTTTTCGATTTCAAAAAGGTACTTTTTCCACTAAAATTTGGACCGTGGAAAAAGTACTGTGGAAAAAGTACCAGTCACGCTTCTAAGATATCTAAACATAATTTTTTTTTCCATAATCAGCTATTACCTCATGTTTTAGAGTAGTAGAGCGTGCTCAATTTTTAATTCGACATTATTTAGGAAGGTTCTGGTAAAATCGACAGAAAGGTTTAATCACTTGAAGACAGCGTACTTTTACTATAATCATAATTTTTTAAGCCTCGTAAATGCTATTAATTAAGCGATTGCTTTAGTTGTAGACAAAAAATAATTCAAATTTAGTCTCTCTGATTTCTCTTTATCAATAGAAAACTTGAAATTTGGAAATTTTTTCGTAAAATTGAAAAGTTTAAATTTAATCGTGAAATATAATTTCATAAGAAAATTTAACAATTTCAAGACTGAAAGGATTTTTTTTCAAGTACAATTATTTATATTTATTTATTTATTTATAACTAAGGCTGAGGCCGATTTCCGACCACTTACTCAGCGCCCCGTGAAATAAGATGGCGCTGTATACAAAAAAAAAGATTTAGAAAAAAAAATTAAAAATGTCAAAAATTTTGGATTTTTGTATATCTATAAAAAAAAAAAAAATAAAATCGGATTTGATTTTCGATTCACCGAATTTAGGATCAATTTAGGCTTTCCAATATGTTTGTTAATTTTTCAATTGTATTCTGATCGCTTTGTTCTTCGGATTGCTTCATGATTGTATCGAATAAGATAATGACTAAGGGTAATTGAGAACCGATTTCATTTATAGATTTTTTGAAATTATTAATATTTTCACGAGCATTTTCTATTTGTGGTCTAATTTGACTGATCATCGCACTAGAATCCTTTACAAAACTTTTGATTGACTCTAAATCTGATGCGTTTTCGTAGATAGTCGAGCGGATAGAATTCATGTCCTCTTTGGAAGATTTCAAAGATAAAAACTGTTGCGAAATTTTTTCTTCTACTTTTTCTATCTCCATAAAATATGTTTGCAGCTTTGAACCAACCAAAATATTAATTTGATTGTCGCATAGGGAGACTTGATCATGCCTAAAATTGATTTTTTTTAGCAAAGAGGTTTTATTCGTTAAATTTAAAATATCGTTCAAACTAGTAATTAGATTTTCACCCTTTAAAATACTCAAAACAAAAAGATTAACTTTAATTTTTTTGTTGGCATATTTTTCACACTTGTCACTAAAGCTCATATGAGGTCCATTACAATTAGTGCATTTCTCAAAGTCAGAGTTACATTCTTCAATATGATGGCCTTGCTAAGCACGTTTTAAGCAGGTTTGTTTACTAAAACATTCTTTTTTTGATGATAGATACTACCACAATTAATCAATTTTATGTCTAATCCTAAAAAAAATAAGAGTTCTAGGTAAATCGTGCCTTTTTTGGCGATAAAAACCAGATGTCTTAAACTTTTTGGACAACAAAATAAACATAAATTTTGGGGTATTTTTTTGATAGCTACAAGCTTATCGCAAGGTTTGTTTCCATGAGTGAAAATTCTCTTGATGTTAAAAAGACCATAATCATCACTTATTTTTTAATCATTGTACTGCCTTGATGAATTTTGATTTCTCTATCAACATTAAAAATCAAAATTTTTAATTCAGGTACATTTGCTTGAGTCTTTACTCCAGATATAAATGAATCTAATGGCCATTCACCAGTTAGTAGTTTAAAGTCTTTGTAGTTATTAACTCTAATAATCAGTTTTACAATTTTGGACGAATTTTTTTTCCATAGCTGGAAGAATCATTTCAGATCTTGTGACACCAGTGCACCGTTTTATTTCATCCATGCGTTCGTAAATATTTGAAAATTTGTCTAAATCTTTTCCAAATATACTCACATCATAATAATTTCTTTCATATATTTCTTCATAGTATTTATCATCTTTTTCATTTGATATTTTATCTTTACGTTTGTTTCGATGTTGGATTTCTGCTATTCTTTTAGCCATTTGATTTTTATACTTTATGAAAGTTGGGTTCATCTTTGAAATTAATTTTTGTTTAACCATTCTGTGTTTTTGAGTCATGAGTAATGAGTCACTTTTAAGACACTTCATTTTCATACTATTTTCTTCAATTGGATCTCTTAATTTTTTTGCCCACTTTTCAATTTTTCTTAGTGTCGTTAATTCATTTTTGAGGATTTTTTGGAGCTGGTAATATTCTGAAAATTCACACATGTTCTCTTGATCGAAGTTCATAATTGTAAAAGTAATCTGGAATAAATTTATTTATTTGATAGCGTTTCGAATTTATTGATTTTTTACGAATAATTTTAATTTGTAATTAGGAAATTTTTATATCATTTGGAAGGTTTTTACGCGAAGAATAATTTTTTTAGGATTATTTTCGACGAATTTGTTTAAAATTTATATAAAATTATTTATATTTCACAATTTTCTTGAAATACACAGAAAAAGCATTGAAATTTTAAAAAATATTTCACATTTCACAAAAAAAAACAATCCTAATTTTCATAATCCTCATAATTGGTTAAATTTGACGCGTGACAAAATCTTATTCTGTTTATTGGCTTTTACATGAAATTTTGAAAAAAAGCTTAGTTTTAGCTTTAAACTTAGGGTCTATTTCTTCCAAGTTCTTATTTTGAAATAAATAAGTGTTTTTTTCTGATGTTTCAGGCGTTTAAGCATGTTTTTTTAAAATTTCTGGTTTGTGATTTTGCAAAAAAAAAGGTCTGTGTTTCAAAGGTTTTTGATGTATTTTTTAAAGGGTTTTTGCGATAAAACACTCCATATTCCGAAAAATCACGTTGAATATTCAAAATCAAATCAACAAAATGGCATTTTGTATTACTTTCTGAAAATTTTTTCCTAAAAAACTTTCAATTAATTTATTTTGTTTAATTCTTATTTAGAAGATTAAATATGTAGGCTTCAAATATCCAGTGAGTAAAATGATTTCTAATAGATTAATTTTTTTACATCATTTGTTATATTCTAATCTTTACCTTCACTCTTGAGATTTTATTTTGAATTTTTAATATTTAAAACGTTGCTCGTATTTCTATCTAAAATTAATTTCAAATAACTTGGTATTCGCGTGTTCCTTTTGAAATTTAAATAGCGAATTTCGACAGATATTCAAATTAATAACGTAAAATTATTAATCACAAATAGTTAAATTTTAAATTAGTTACACAAGGAGCACGCAAAATACTTCTTTCTTTTAAATAAAATACATTAATAATTTTTTTTCTAAGCAAGCGAATTAAAAGCTTTAAGTATTTTGGCCGTAGGAATTGAGCGAACAAAAGAATAAGTGAATAGACGAAAAATTACGGTGATAACATTAATTCAATATATAATGCATCCAATTATCATAAAGGAAAATTTTTTCTCTTAAGCTGGAAAAGCAAAAAATAAGAAAAAAATCGATATTTTTGAAAAATGCTTTGAAAATCTAATGCAATAAATTTGAGAAAAATGGAAATTAACAGAATTATGCTACATTTAAAAAAAAAATTTTTTTTTGTTTCATTATTTTGAAACCCAACATAAAAAATTAAAAATAATAAAATAAAAAAAACGATGATTGAAACAATTGAATTAGGGATACAGAGTGACAGACTACAATTAAATAAATATTAAGAAAGCAATAATGAATGAGAAATCTTCTAAATTTTATCAAGAAATATTTTTTTGTTTCTCAAAATGGAAACTTATAAATAACTTATGTTATGACATTTAAAATAAAGAGCTTATAAAAAGCTTTTTTAACAAAAAATTTTTTCTTCACATGAATAATCAAAAATCACTTTGTTTTCATTTATCACTAGACATTTTTAAATTTTTTGATAAACCTAAATTAAGATAAGTCTTCAACAAATACAAATTTATCAGGCTGATTTTATTTAATTCGGTTTATTTTGGTTTTTAGATTACCTCGTATTTTTTTTGTTGACTCAACCCGAAACCCCTTTTTTTTCATATAATGTCTATACTATTCATCTAACATGTCTAATTTAGTTGAAGGTTAGTAAAATTAAAATTTTAATTTTCTGTAAAAAAATTTAAAAATTAAATTTTGCTTTTTAATTAATTTAAGAAAAAGAGACCCGTGAGCGTTTGCTCAAAAATGTAAAAAAAGAATGTAAACAATTAATGGAAATTGCTGTTACAAAAAAGTTTATTAATGAGGATAGTTCTTGCATCACTTCGCTTTGTGGTATGTTAAAATTTTAAATAATATGTACAGTAAAGAAAATTCACAAGTGCACTTTATGAATGTTCATGAAGGTCCAAAGATAGATTTATCTTAATTTTATTTTAGTCTAAATGAAATTAAGAACGAGCTATTTTTCGTATAAATAATTGAAGTCTAACCAATTTTTGTTACATTGAGTGTTTTGATTTTTTACATCATAAAGAACACTTCATCCTAAAGTTAACAATTATTTTCAATTAAAAAACCTCGTTAAGAATAAAAAAAGCACAAATTAAAATACCTACTCAAAAAGTTTTTTAAAAAGAAAGCCTGAAAATCCGAAATTTAAAAATTTTTTAATTCTAATGACATTTTAATTTATAAGAACAAAAGAACAAAAAAAAATTTGTTCGTTCATCATTTTTAAAAGTTATAAATTTTTTTCTTTCAAATGTATTTTTTTAACAAGTTCACAAATAAGGTATCAAAGGTTAGGTGAACAAAATGTTCAAATAATGACCTTGTTTATAAGTAAAGAAAACTGCTTGCAATTATCTAGCTAATCTTAAAATAGATTTATTAATTATAAAAATTCAGGAATTTCACTTGGAAGTGAGAGGTGTCTTTTTTACATTTCCTCTAAAATAACAATTTCTATGAATTACAGAAATTTAATCAAAATTTTGTAATTAATTTTTTTAATTAAGCCACAATTGAATCATGTCTTCTTCATGGTCTCAAGCGTAGAGGTATTGGTATATTTAACACAGGAACAACAATATCAATTTTACAAAAAATAAGCAAAAATAGTGAACAAGCAAAATTAGTTTTGGAACTTTGCGACGAATACGATAAAACCTATTGCTCAAAAAGTCAAAGTGAAAAGTCCTTAATTTCCAGAAATTCTCAACAATCTTTGTTCTCTCGAAAAATATTTTCAAATAGTACAGAAAATTCAAGCAATTCAAGTCAATTAGTTAATGGTAGAAATTTTTCTCCGACTTTTTACAAAGGCTCAAATTGCTATCGATTTTTGTGGATTCGAATTGCTTTGTTAAATAAGTGTCTCATTAAAATAATTGATTGTATTATATCTGAGGCGAATAATTTCTATCAACCTTATGCTCTCTTAGCAGATCCTGTAGATGGACCAATATTTAACTCTTTATTAATCGGTCCATGCGCTTTAGAATACACTCAAATGAAATCTTGTGAGCACTTATGGAATGATCCAAATGCTGATGAGTTAATACAACGTCATAAAATGCACAATTCTGGAAATTTATGCTCCAATTCATATAACCCAATATCTATTTACAGTCAATCTTCAAGTGCTCTAATAACCCAAACCCCAAATCCTTTTAACAGATTTAAATTTGGTTTAAATTCAACCTTAATTAAGAGAAAAGCTAGTATAAGCAATGTTTTCGATGATATTAGTAATTTAAATACATTTATTAATAACAATAATCAAATAGATAAAAATGGAACAGCTCAATCAAATACATCTAATAGTTATTTAACACCTAAAGATTGCATGCATGCATATATTCCACCATCTCCATCAAGCATTCAATCGAATTTAATTAATCATTCAGCTAAAGAATATGTCGAGTCACTACATCAAAATTCAAAATCTCAAATTATTTATGGTAAGAGAATATTTGAAATTTTTATATTTTAAAATTTTCATTCAAGTTAGGAAATACAGCTTCTGATTTAAATCAAAAAGACCGATCATATTATATTAGTAACTTAGAACATTTTTAGGTGATGGCTCTTTAAATTCACATTATTTCAGGTAAAGACTGTAAACTTTATTTTCGAATTTATTTGTCAAAAGATTTAGCTAGGAAATATAATTTTGAAAGTCTTTTAATCATATTTAGATCTGTCTGAAAAATAAGAACGAAAATTTATTTCGAAGGATTTTTTTTTAGTTCTAATCGAAAAAAAAATCACGAAATGAAAATCTCAAAAAAAAAAAATCAGTACCATTTTCAAAAAATTTCCATAGTTTTTTTTTGCGACGAAATAAAATTTTTTTTTCGTTACACAACCCTAATGATAACCAATTTTTTGATAGACTCTAGTATTAACAAGAGATACCCAATCATTGAATTTTCAAATCAGATACTGTAGCTTATTAAGATACCATTTTCGAAAATTTCAAGTAAAAAATCTAAAGTTTGAACTTATGATAAATTGGCGTTTTATGCCATTTAGAAACATTTAAAAATTTCAAATTTTTAAAACTTAAATTTTTTTATAGGTAAGAACCACGTGATTGTAAATCAGCGCGAAAAAGAAATAGCTGGTTATTTATCGTTGCATTTAAATTCAAATGGTCTTGTACTCAAATGGACACCTAATCAAATAATGAATGGTTCGAGTCCAATTGAGGAAGCACTACATTCTTCAAAGACTAAAACAGCTTATTGGGATTATGCTTTAAATATCGACATGAATACAATTGTTTATTTACATTGTCATCAACAAGCCAGTTTAGGTGCAACTATAGTCTTAGTAGCACAAGATGGTGTTCAACATCCGTCAATTATATTTCCAAAAGGAAGTCATTTATTACAATTTTTGACATGCTTAGAAAGTGGTCTAGCTCCTAATGGGCAATTAGATCCAGCTTTATGGAATGATAATGGAAAAGGTAAAGTATTTCCGAAATTACCGAGGAAAACAATGAAAAAATATCAAAGTGACTGTGAAGTAAGCATTGAATCAGAGAGTTTGGGTGAAAATGAAAATTCAGATTCGGAAAATCAAGAAGATTTTGTTTTTCGCATAATTAATTCAAAATCAAATGTATCTGTGACAACAGTGAGTTCTGAAGTAGCTAACAAGAAGAAATTGGAATTCTCTTTATCTGCTGGAAATAAAATAGAATCGTCAAAATTTGTTAACACATTTATGTTCAATAAAAATAATCATAGTAAATTGAGCTCTCTTTTCTCGTCATTTACAAAAAAAAATTTATCACTTGATGAAAATCAACCAGTCACATTTAATATTAATGAATCTCTCAAAGCACCCCCGCCATCATTATCATCTCAAAACTCGATTTATAATTCGTTTGATAGTAGCTATGCCAGTTCAATTAGTCCATCGTCTATTGTACTAGATAAAACATCTAATAATAATTTCAATATTCTATCAAAAATTGATAATCTAAGACAACATTCCATTTGTGATTTTGAAATTACATCAAATGAATTTTATCAATCTGATAGTTTGGCTAGATTGAAACAACTATCTGCTAGGTAAAATAAAGCAAAGAATTAATCTGATTATTTGATAGTTGTCTTGCATAAATTTTTTAAAAACTGTGGGAACATTTATAAAATAGAATTGAATTAGAACATTTTGACTCAAGACTTTTATCAAACAGATTATAAAAAATTTTGTAATTCTATCTCAGTTATAAGGTAAGAAGGGGAACCCTTCGCCTTAATGTTTAGTTATTTTTCAAGTTTTAAGGTTAATCAACAGGCTAATGCCTTTTTCTATTGCCTAGTGTCTTTACATTTTTTTATTGGTAAGTTACTTACCAATAAAAAAATAGAATTATAAATTTAAAAAATTTTTCAAAAAAACTCAATATGAAATTTATTTAATTAATATCTAAGAGTAGTTAATTTAATGTCTAATTGATAGTAGTTAAATAAAAGCGATCTAATAATAAAGCACTTATTAAAATTTAAATATAAAAAGTTTAAAAGGTAATTTTTAATAGAAACAATAGTTAGATTCTATTTTGAATCTGCAATAGTTGTTTTGTTGAATCCAACTTCAGATGGTTGCAATTCATTAAAATTTATGAAAACTCTGGTAGGGGATATTCCCAGTTTTTCTAATTCAGTCATTATTACATTGCTGTAGGTTTTGTTTTCTTCTACGCCAAGATGACCTATAGATGAAAGAGTTAAGATTGCTAAAGGCTCAAATGTCCCACCAAATGACATCAATTGGTCTAAAATGTATAAATAGTTTAATTTAAAAAGATATGCCTTATTTTTTTTTTTGTTACCTGCTAGAACATGAATTACGCAAAAATCTATGGGTTTATTCATTGCTTTTGTTAAAACATTTCCAAAATTTAAAATATATTCTTTAGTAAATTTTTCTTTTGCTACATTTGAGTTTATTTGAAGCAACGGCATTTTCTTTATCAATTCTAAGATAATTTCAGTGTTTTAGTGTAATAAGAAAATTAACAATTTTTTTTGAATTTTATTTTTCAAAAAATCTCCAAAACTTTTGGCTTTTTATTAATAGAAAAAGTAGGAGAATGATGCAAAATTTCTCCATTATAAGTAAATATTGACTCACAATTACTTTTAAGTTTAATTTTGAAATATTAGCTTACCTTTATAACTTATATTTAAAATTTTCTTAAAATATATCGAAAGATCCTAGAACTTAAATATGAAAACATATCAGTTTTTTATGAATTGGTGAGTCAATATTTACTTATATTGGAGAAATTTTGCATCATTATCCTAAATTCTCTAATAATAGATAGCCAAAAATTTTGGAGATTTTTTGAAACTTAAAACTTGAAAAATAACTAAACATTAAGGCAAAGGGTTCCCCTTCTTACCTTATAACTGAGATAGATAAAAAAATTAAAATTTTTACCATCATCAAATATAACTAATAGTGGAGCTACTTCTTTGCAGAAAACTTTGATAACGAAAATTTCTTTTCTTCGAATTTATCGAAAGATCCTATAACTTAAACATGAAAACATATATAATAAACATATAAATATATTCTAAGTAAGGTAAAAGACAATACAACATAAATGAAGAATAAAGTTTTTTACTATTACAACTTAGTATTGAAAACCAAATTAATTTATTAATTTTTTTTTTCAAATTAGATTAAATCTTGAAATTTCTAATTTCTAATTTTTTTTTTCGCATAAGCTCAAAACTTTAGAAAAAAAATTTTCCTTATCTTAAAAATTTCAAGAAACCTTTCATTTACCGGTTTAACAAATTTTCAAAGAAAACAATTAAAAAAATTGCAAAAAGTGTTGGTTATTTTTGATTCGAAATTTTCCAATAGAAAAATTCGATTTTTTAAGCTCAAAATCAAATTCTATATGAATTTTCAATATTTATTTTAAAAAGTTCGAAAAAAAGTTTTCTTTAGGAAAATTATCTTTGAAAAAAAATTCTTTTCTGAAGTCTAATTAAAAAGTAAATTTTTAAGACCATCTTTAAGACTTTATCAGAAGATTTCAAAAGTTCCTTGAATAACTTGTTTAGTAAAATATATTTTTGTATATTGCATTTCTCGCTAATTAACGGCATTCCGGTACTCGTAGCGTACCAGTAAATTTTTTTTTTGGTACGGTACGGGTACGCCGTTAATTCGCGAGAAATGCAGTACTTTAAACAATTTTGGAAAAAATTTTATTTTGCAAAATTTTTTAGTCTAAAGGAGAAAAAACTATCTAAAAGGTAACTGATGAAGCAATCGGCGCCAGATCTCATTAATAAGTAATTAATCTGGCGGATCCTAATTAATAATTAGGGATAAAAAAATTATTTTTATATACATGATTCATGACTTTAAGCTCATAAAATATCAGGCTAAAATTTTCAGAATTTTATGGGAAACTGATTTTTATCCTTGAGCAACTGAAAAATATCAAGTACAATTACGTAAAAATATAAATTTCTACGGTGTACATGAAATTTTAACTTTTTGAAAATTTGTATTTTATTTTAATTAAGGAGTTCATTAAGAGCATTGTGCGAAGATATAAGAAAACAAATTTTATCAAGAGCATTCTATGGTTGGCTTGCATATCATCGACATTTAAAAACAGTTAGTAAACACTTGACTGGTTTGATAAACGTCGAAGAAGAAAGATTAGACCAAGATCCCATTGACGATGAAAACTCTGAATATGAAATCAATGAAAATAATTTAAAAATAAACATCGGAAAGTTTTATTTAAACAAAAAAATGAAATTAGACGATCGTTTATTTTCAAAATGGTTAATAGAGAAAAATGAAACGACGTGCATTCTCAAAAACAAAAGCTATTTTTATAGAATAGTTTATCTAAACGGAATCGAAAGTAACATTAGAAAAGTAGTTTGGCCATTTTTACTCGAACATTATGATCTTGAAATGAATAAAGAGCAAAGAGATGCTAAAGATAAAGAAACAAATTGTAACTATTATAAAATAATAGAAGAATGGAAGCCTTTTGAAGAGCATATAAATTCTAGGGATCAAAAAAAATTAGCTGCTTCATTGAATAGTAAAGCTCAAAAATTAAATAATGAAACAAATTTTCAAGGAGTCCAAACGGATAAAACTAATGAACAAGACAATCAAATTATAAAAGATGCTCAATCAATTTTTACTACTACTTCTTCTACTACTACTACAAATAATAATAAATCAAAATCATCAACAATTAAGACTTCCTTATTTGGTTTTAGTATTTTAAAACAAAAACCAAAACCTTTAGTTACTAGTGATGAAAAAAGCTCAGATAATTATGAAGACAAAAAGAAACGTTTAAGAAAAGAATCATCAATAAGCAATGAGGTTTTTATGGAGAACGATTCGACATTTTCATTTTCGTTATCAAAATTTTCAGCAAAGAATTTATTTAGTAAATTATTGTCGAGAAATTTAGAAGATGAAAACACTTCACTGAATTCAGCCAATTTGAATGAGAACGATGAGTATAGGGAAATGGCTATTGAAATTGTAAATCAAATATTGACTAAGATTCAAAATGATTGGGAGAATTTGGAAAAAAAGAATTTCAATGAATGCAAAGATGAATGTGAAGATACTTTAAAAAGTGAGAGTGTCTATGTTGATAGTAGAAATGTATTTTCAAATATGACTTCAATTGACGAAGCATTTCATGATGTTGAAACTGGTGATTTAGACCAGATAATTCCTGAAAAAACAATTGAAAATGTACCAAAAAGTCGTGCAAACACTTGTTCTAAAACATCTAAAACGTCATTACGCTCAATAGGATCTTCTAAGCAAAATTCACTAAAAAGAACACTGTCAAATCAAGAACTAATTGAGACATTTGCTTTAAATATGCATAGAATAGATAAAGATGTGACGAGATGTGATAGAAATTATTATTATTTTACATCTGATGAAAATTTACAAAAGCTTAAAAATATTATGTACTCGTAAGTGGTGTCATCTTTAACTAATAGTTAACGATACATTTTTAAAATTAATCTTGATTTTTAAGGTATGTTTGGGAAAACTTGAATATAGGTTATATTCAAGGCATGTGTGATTTGGTAGCTCCATTATTAGTTATATTTGATGATGGTAAAAATTTTAATTTTTTAAAAGACTAGAGTAATAAGTTTTTAAAATTCGAATCTAATTCTATGCTAAAAAAGATTAAAAATTCTTCATTCGTGAACTTAGTCAGAAATGGGACTGTGAAGTTCATTTCGATTCACTCAATTCAATTCGTTCAATTTGATATAACTTTTTTATTTTTCTATTTATCTTTTAGCTTTAAATTGCTACAAAATGTAACAACTTTGCTACAACGAAAAAAGAATTTTTTTTGCTTCCTTATTTTCCTTTTACCAGAAAATTGATGAAAAAAAGTTCGGAGTGGTTGATTTGATCACCGCATAAAAGGATTCTTTTAAGTATCAATATTAAAATTAGAACAGAATACTAACGTCAAATCAAACTAACTCAGCATAAAGTCAGTTCTGGAAAAAAAGATCCATAAGAAAAAAAAAGTTTACAAAAATATTACAAATTGTAGCTACTGAAATGCTTCGGAAAAATTTATTCTTTAAATAATGGCACTTAAAATGTTTGAAATGAGTGAATAGAAATAAACTTCACAGTTCCGTCCGAAGTTGATTCTAGCTATTTGACTCTAAGAACCTTCCTAACTTTTAAAATTTTTTGCAGAAATGTGCAATCATAAAAAATTACTTGGAAAATTAAAAAAAAAACCATCAAAATTTTTTTTTTAAATAAATACTAATTGAATTTTTTCTGATATTGAATTCCGAGACAAATCATAAACTTATACCTTTTTATTATTTGACCATCTCAAATATTGTTTAAAATTTTATGAATAATCTAATAATATTTTTCATTAAAGAAAATTCTCTTTGATTTCTTAAAATTTTTTGTAATATTTTTATTTTTTTATTTAAAAGAACCATTAACTTATAGCTGTTTCAAACAGCTAATGAAGCGAATGTCCTCAAATTTTCCACATGGAACTGCAATGGATCAGCACTTTTCAAATATGAAAACATTAATTCAAATATTAGATACTGATTTATTTGAACATATGCATAATAGAGGAGACTATACACACTTTTATTTCTCATATCGTTGGTTTTTATTAGATTTCAAACGAGAATTAGTTTACGATGATGTTTTCTCAGTGTGGGAAACTATATGGGCAGCCAAGTATGTAAACTCAGCATATTTTCATTTATTTATAGCACTTGCTTTAGTAGAAACATATCGTGACATCATTATTGAGAATAATATGGATTTTACTGATATTATCAAGTTTTTTAATGGTAATTGTTTTACATTAAAATACTAAAGTTATTTAGTTTGTGACTCTTTTTTTTTTGTTGTAAGAAATGGCTGAGAAACACAATATTAGTGAAATATTAGAATTGGCACGGAATTTGGTGAAACAACTACAAAATCTAATTGACAATAAAAATGACATTAATGTAAATGAAAGTTAGTGTCGTAACAGAATATAATTTTCAATAAATTATTTTTTTTTTAAATTTCAACCATTCTATTTATTTTAATAAATTTTAGTTAGTAATCGATTTTTTTCAAAATTTTTTGTTTGCTTTTTTTTATTTGACATATCGTTTACTTAAAATAAAGATTGTTAACTTAACCTTGAAAACAAGTTTGTTTTAATTTGTACTGTAGAAAATAAAATGAAACTATGAAACAAATTTTAGAAATGGTATTATTTATAATTTAAGCACACAACAAGGAAAAAATCAATTAAAAAGATATACCGTAAACCTTAGCCAAGAGTTGGATGCACTTAAACCTAAGTACTTGGTTTTTAGTACTTGAGTTTTTGAAACAGCTTCATTTTAACTTATTTTAATTTTCTATTTGCTTACCTCTTTTAAAATTTTAAATATAATAATAAACTTTTTTTTAAAAGAAAAAAATTATTTGCTAAAGGAATAATAATTTCAGTAAGTTTCGTTCAAGATCAGCTTGAGATTTTCGTAAATTTTTTTATAAAATTGTAAAAAATAAACATTATAAAAAAAGAAAACTTAAATGGACAGTTTATAAAAATATCACTCGACTTGAAAAATTTTATATTGAAACCATAAAAGATTAGTAATTTTCTAAAAACAAAAAAACTTTATTTGTGAAGCTTTATAGTTAACTCTTGCTTTCTTTGAAATCTTATTAATAATTTTTGAAGAACATTTTTTGAGATTGTTGCTTCCCCATAATGAAATATCTTTTTCCAACAATCGGTAAACTTTTTCTCAAAAACCCGTTTTTCTTGGCAACAAACGACTTTAAACACTAAATTTGTGGCCATTCCAAAATAAGGACTTTCAGATTAACGCTTAGAAAATTTGAACACATAAACGGGTGTTTCGTTATAGTTTTGGTCGTTTCCGTGCGGTAATTTTAGGTAAAATCTGCTAAAATCAGTAATTAGTAACAGTACTGTAAATATCATAAAAC
Organism: Brachionus calyciflorus; assembly: GCA_002922825.1. Lineage (NCBI taxonomy): Eukaryota > Metazoa > Rotifera > Eurotatoria > Ploima > Brachionidae > Brachionus > Brachionus calyciflorus. The sequence continues at coordinate 273,295 of NTPY01000752.1, forward strand.
TCGAAAAATTTTGGTAAATATGAATTTGTTACTAAAAAATTTACTGAGAAAAAATCTCTTAGGAAAAAATTACTGTTTTATTTTGTTTCGATAGGAAAAAATTACCGATATTATTAGTTACTAGAAGATAAAATTACTGTTATAATTTGTTTCAATGAGAAAAAATTACTGATATATTTAGTATCTATAGGAAAAAATTACTGGAATAATTTATTTATATGAGAAAAAGTTACTGATCAAAGATTTAAGAAAAAGAGAGATTTTATTATTATTTTTTGAAGATTTGACAAAATATTTTTTAAATTTTAGTTCAAAAGATAATTTTTAAAATTTTAAAAAAATCTAATCAAATTAAAATTATTCAAATAAAAAAATATAAAATTATAAATTTACAGAATCGGGTCTATGTTTTTTAAGAAATCTAATGAACACTATTTTCTTCTTCTAATCTTAAACGCTTGAAAATATTTTTTGGAGCTTGATCAAGACTTTTTTGCTAATTCGCTTCCTCGAGTTTGAGGCACCATGACTTGACCAAATGTTTGAACTTCAATGTCTATTCCTTCATTTGAAATAGACATTGAAGTTTCACTTCACTTGTAATAGAAGCAAAGCGCTTTGATATTATTTTTTCTTTTTCTTCTCTTTCTTGTATTCTCTTCAAACATTTAACTTAAGATCCACATTACAGCTAAATAGTTTTGTATTCATTTTTAAGTCACCAGATTCATCTCGTATTTAGCTTGATTTCTTTTAATTGTTTAGTTAAATATGTGTATTATTAAAAACAAAACAGTTTTTTCCCCAACAGCTAGAACAGGGTAAATTTTTCCGAAAAGTAATTTTTTCATATTTTCAAAAAAGTAAATTTTTCCTTAATTTAGAATAAAGTAATTTTTTCGCATTTTTAAAAAAGTAAATTTTTCCTTAATTTAGAATAAAGTAATTTTTTCGCATTTTTAAAAAAGTAAATTTTTCCTTAAATTAAAAAAAAATAATTTTTTTTCCTAAGTAATAATTTCCCAGTAAATTTTTCTGATCAGTAATAAATTACTAATAATCAAAATTTTATCTTTTTTAAAATATTTTTTTAAACTTAACTTGGATATTTTAATATAAATTTTTTTCAATAGCTTCGCATTGTTAAAAGTTAAGTATATTAATATTTTAGAAAAATTTCTAAAGCTAAAACATTGTTTTATCTTAAGACGCTCTTAAACAATCTCTTAAACAGACTGTCAACTTATTTTAGAAGTGTACTGTTTAAAGCGAAATTTCACTTTTTTAATCACCTTAAAAACGATTTATCAACTCGAATTTTTTAAATGAATCCAAATATATAAATTGTAAAGTATCTATAGAGAGACTTTTTTCAAGGCTAGAGGAACTTTTTCACCGACTTCAAAAAGTTACCATAATCATTTTATATTATAGTCATTAAAATTAAAATTAAATAAATTCTTTTAAATTTTAAATTAAAAAAAAATAAACAATATCAAAATGAGGAGAATCATAAGAACGAGCATTTAAGTATTAAATGATTTTAATCTTTATAGAAAGAGGTAAGCAAAAATCGAAATTAAATTTTTTTAAAAACTTTTCTTATTCCAGTTTTAATCAATAAAAAATTTTATCCAGGAAGAAAACTTAAAATTGAGTTTTAACCCCGAATAAAATCAAATAGTTTTGTTTTTTTTCTAAAAATTAAAAATAATTTTTTTTTAAATGTTGTCGATGGGAAGTTTTCCAGAGGAATAAACCAAAATATTTAAGTTTATTCCTGGAGTATTCTACACGCAAGCGTTTACGGTAAATTATGTGAAAATAACTAAACTTGCGAATTAAAAAAGTTTGATTTAAAAAAAAATTTTTGGTTAATTTTTAGTGGAAACTTTGGACGTCACGGTTTTCATTTTTTCATATCGTCAGATCATACAAAAATTTTGCAAGTATCTGACGTTTTTTTCATAGAATAATCAAGATTTAAAGTTGGCAATCATTTTTGTAAATTATTGGACTGCTTTTAAAATAGTTTATTTAGATTGAGTCTTAAAGGTACCTTTTTTCTTGTAATTCTTATTTTTCGTTTTCAAAAAAAAGTTAGATATTTTGGAAAAAAGGTTTCAAAAGCATTTTATTCTAAAATAAAAACACACAAAATAAATTACTCAAGGGTTTCGCAAAAAAAAAGTATTTATTTGCTAAACAACTTAAGAAAAATTACTTATACTCGTTAATAACTCAGAATGGTCAATTAGCGTATAAGAAGCTTCAAATCAGAAATTATTTTTTCTTTATTGCTTTTTTGCCTTATAGAAATGATTTCTATTAAACCAAACTATCAATCCAATCTTGTTATTTTTCAAAAAAAAAATTTTATTTAATAATTGAAAAAATACTTGGAAAAATATTTAGAAAAATAAAAAGAAAAAATAAATCAGATTACCATGGTTACATACAAGGCAATTTAATTTCTGACAAAAAATCTATTTTCTTTTTGATAAATTTTCATGTTAAATAATTTAATTTTACAAATATCTGCCTCAAAACCGTTCCTTAGAACCATAAATTATTTGATTTTTATTTTATTTAGTTTTGCTTGATTGTTTTTTTGTTTTTAAAAGTGATCATTTTTGTTAGATTTGTGGGCCCTTAATCCGGTAATAAAAATTTTAAAATTTATTCTTCTCCTTTCATGTTTCTATGTACTTATAAAATAAATAATCATTTACCTAATGAAAATTTCTAAAATAATGATACTTTTTATTTTTTAGTTTGCTTTCACCTCAAATGCTAAGTGGTTAACTATAGTAATCAAACGATGAGTGATAATCGATTTTCGCCCAATTATTACAATTCTGTTTACAATAAGCCAAAAAGTTTAGTTCAAAATGAAGCGCCCAATCTTCATCAAATAAATGAAAACTTAAACGAAAGCAATCAACTTAAAGAAATTAACAACCGACTTGATTTTTATATAAATGCTGTATGATATTTTTAAAAATTTTTAAAACATTTATTTAAATACTTCAGGGTTTATTTAAAATCTATATCTCAGAAGTCTTTAAAAAAATTAAAATTATTTTGAGACAAAGAAAAAATAATTTTTTTATTATAGAAATTAAACTTTATGACTAAAGATTAAATTATTTTTGTTTAGGTTAAAGACTTGACTCAGTATATAAAATTTACTAATCTACAATCGCCTGCCAATCATCATATAAATACAAATCAAACAATACCTAATAATAGCCTTTTATTTTCAATGAGGAACTTAGAAAAGGATTTAGAGGCTTTGAAACAATTATATGAAGAAGAAATAAAATTAATGAAATTTGAAATCGAAGAATTATCAACTGTAAAAAATAAATATTCTTTGGAAAATTATAATCTTCAATCCAAATTGACAGATTTTGTAATTAAGTAATTCCAATTTGTATTCTCAATATAAAATTTCTTTTTAAAGAAGTTTTTTTTTTTAAATGAAAGATTTGAAAATATTAAGCTAACTAATGATCAATTGGCAAATGAATTGAATGAAGTAAAGTCGAAGAACAATCGATTGGAATTTGAGATTGAAAATTTTAAAATTGAAGCTGATAAACCTTTAAGAGAAAATGTTAATCTTAAAAAAGACTTAGAAGACTTAGTAAACAAATTAAATGAAAAACAACAAATGTAAGAATGAATTCTATTTTTATCATCAAATTTAAAATTACATAAAAATTTGAACTTTATTTGTGTAAGATCGGATACCGAAATTTCATATCGCCAAGAATTAGAAATTAAATTAAAGGAAATATCGGAATCATTTAATTTTGAGAAAAAAATATATGAGCAAGAAATAGAGAATTTAAAAGCTCAAAATCAGGTTTATCAAGATTCAATGGTAGAATTGGGTAAGTTTGACATTTTGAAAGCAATTTGTTACTTTGTACAAATTTTTAATTTTGGTAAAATTTAAGAAAGAAAATTGAATCAATATTCAGAGAATGAAACAAAAATAAAGCAAATATTAGATGAATTTAAGATTGAAAATATTCAGTTGAAAGAAAAAAATAAACAATTGGAAGAACAAAATTTATCATTAGAAAATATGTGCAAAAATTTGGAAAGCGTGGTAATTTTGAATTTATTATTTTCTATAGGCATGTAACTTTCAATCTTAAAGAATAAGTTGAATTAATCTGATATAATCTTCCATTAATGTAACTTTTTTTTTTTCAAAATATAATAAAATTCAGCTTCCTGGGACTTTTAAATTTAAAAATATTCAACCAAGAGTCTCTCTTATCTTTACAATCTAGATTTTTTTTAACACAAGGGAAATGCTCATCCAAAAATTTTGAAACTTATCGGCACAAAAACTAGGGTTGTTAAATAAAGTTTATAAATCTTAAAGTTTCTTAATTTTTTTCACCATTGAAGTAGAATCAAAAACTTTACAAAACCAATTTTTTGAACTATTTAGAAAATGAGCTGAATTTTTATTTTGCTCTGCAAAAAGCCAATTTTGAAGTTTAAAAAAATTTAATGAAACTTTATTTAGCAAGGAAAAATGGGTCTATAGCGTTATGTGAACCAGTGTTCACATAATAGGTGAACCAACTTACCGAACC
>NTPY01000752.1:278018-315438 GCA_002922825.1 Brachionus calyciflorus
AGTCTCTCTTATCTTTATAATCTAAAAACTTTTCAACACAAGGGAAGTGCTCATCCAAAAATTTTGAAAATTACTGACACAAAAACTAGGCTTGGAAATTGAACATTTAAAAATAATCAAAACATAGTTATATCCTGTAAATTAGGTCCTCTATTAAATTAAGTGCTAAAAAATTCTTTTATTTTGAGGTGCATCGATTGTTAAAATTTTAGATTTTAATGCAATTCGTTCAAATAAAAGGTATTACGATCCTTTTTTAAATTAATATAATTTTTAAAAAATTCTAGTCTTGGGTTTGAACTGCATGATAAGTATTATATTATTAAAAAATTTTTTTTTCTTTAAGATTTCTAATTTGGATAGCATGAAAAAAACCCTTGAAGATAAATTGTGTTTAAACGATCGAGCTAGAAATCAAAATACAATTAATTCAGAAATAAACGCAATAAAATCAAAACTCGACGCTGAAGAAATTCGCTTAACTCAATTAACAAATCGTACACAACCAATCAGTGACATGCGCCAATTTAATGGTGATGACCAAGAAATTGTTTCAAATTTAGGCAATACATCACATAGAAGTAATATTAGCAAAACAAGATATCAAGTGCCATTTGGTCAAATAACAAATATTCAAAATCAATCCAATTTAGAATCAATAAGATCAAACGATCGTTTAAAATCTTTTTCACCCGAAAATGAATTCCAAGGCCTTATCAACTCACATAGACAAGCCCCTAATGATTTTGAAAATCAGTTTTTAAGTAAACAATTTCAATCAAATGACTACGCACTAAAAAATTCACAGTTTCCTTCACCATTAGGTTTTCAAAATTCTAATTTTCCTTCGACCACAAACATAAGTACACAACGAGCTAAAATAAACGAGTCAAAATTAAGTAAAGTAGATGTTACTAAAGATTTATTTAACAATTTTGAAAAGTCTACTTTTTTAAATCCTAAAAAAGAAATATCCAATTTTTCTTTAAGTACAATTGATAATAACACAATTACAGAAGCAAGGTATTAAATTTAAAAAATTAAAAAAAAAAATTAAGATTTTATTTATTGTTTTTTTTAAAAAGCTATGTAGGCAATGTTAAAATACACGAAGTTAATAAAAATGGTTATTACATTCGCTTATTAAATGTTTCAAATAAATACGAAGAAGATTTAAGCAATTATACTATTCAGCAAATGGTATCATCAATGCCAGTTGCTGTTTTTCGTTTGCCATATCCAACTAAACTTGAACCTGGACATACTATTACAATTTGGGCTAGAACAGATGAAGTCGAGCAACAGCTTCCTCATACATTTGTATGGAATGAGCAAGATAAATGGGGCACTGGTCCTGAATGTACAACCGTATTAGCTAAGCCCAATGGACAGGTTTTGAATAATTTTAGAAAATAACATCAGAAAAAAATTATTAAATACTAATCATTTTTTTAAGGCAGTTTCTTGGACAACTGGGTGCCATAAGTATGGAAACATAGGTAATTAATTTTGATTTTTTTAAGCAGTTATTTGTGCTATTTTGGAAGCATGATGATACTTATTGCATTTTCATTTCTTATTTTAAATATTCAATCCAAATCATAAATTCAGATAAAAACGAAAAATAGTCTCAAAAGATATATTCCTAAAACATTAAGGGTATCTTTAATTTTAAAATTAGTAAATTTATTTAAACCGGTTTGACTTCTCATTCAAATAATAATAGCCAAAAATTGATTGATTGAATTGGATTAGGTGAGACGAATCTGTAAAAATAAAAGTGTGTGTTGAATCAATAATAGCTTTGAAGACACTTATTTTAACCTACTTGTAAAAAAAAGTCTAAAAAATACTGACTTTTACTTGGCTATTTATTTTCGACGTTTTTTACGGCCAGATTTCATTTGATTACTAAGGATTGTCCCTATTTTAAAGGCTAAAAATAAAAAATAAAAGCTCTTAAAAGTTTTTTCCTACAAATCGATACCATATTCAGAGAAATTTAAATGTTAATTTCCAAAAAAAACACGAGACGACCAAATTTTGGGAGGCAAATTCATTGAGAAAAACAAGTCGTTTTGTATTTAATTTATGATTCGGAATACCCTTTTTTAAAAAAATTTAATTTTTAATTCTTAAAAAATTCATTGTTATTTTAGCCCTAAAAGGTAAGTTGCCAAAGCTTTACGTAAAAAAAAGCCTTAAAAAACTAATAACTTACACATAAATTTTTTTTTGTTTTTTAAAATTTGTTCACAATAAATTCTTTATTTTAAAATCGTCTTTCTTTTTGAAGTTAAACGCTTTAATTTTAATTATTTTTTGTTGGCTTAAACGTATATCTTAAAAATTTTTTGAATAATTAATATTTAAACAAATCTAAAGCTTATTTGAAATCTTTTTGAAAATAAATATTAAGTATTTTAATTTCATAAATCTAATCTCTCTGTAAAATTATTTTTTTAAAGACTATGACGATGTTCTTCCGGTTTATTCTGGTAAAAGAAATCGAACGCCAGTTCAGCTTGATAGGTAATTCTCATTAGATCGTGCATTTATTTGAAAAAAATTTTAAAACTCCAATTTTAGACAGAAATTAATTCCTCAGAGAGTTTTCACGCCTACAAAGCATCCTCATGGATCTAAGACTAAAATATCTGACGATCAAAATGAACAAGAAGAAACGATTCCGGTAACAACAGGTAAGTCATTGGACACAAATACGGGTTTTCAACGTTGCTTTTTTAATAATCAAAAAAACAGACCAGTTAATAGCGCCGCTCAAGTAATAAATTAATTTTTTTACTCTATAGCTTCAAGTCTCTTTAAAATTATTATGTTCCAGCGACCGATGTCTGGAATGAGCATTTCTTCTTCTAAAAACAAAAAGGATAATGATCTGAAAATTTATCAAGAAAATATATCGTATTTTAATAGAAATTAAAATTTTATTAAAATGTTATTTATTTATTATTGCTTATTTTAAATATTAATTTTTTTTAAATAAATTAATTAATTTCAAATTAAATTTTTTGTTATTATTCAAATTGATAGTCAAAAATAAATTAATAGTCTTATTATTTGACTTTAAAACCTTTAAATGAGCTTCTTAGATCACTTGAAGTAGTAGAAGTAGAATAAAATTCTTGGAACAATCGTTACCATCTGTTAAATTCATCAAGCTTGGCTTGAAAAAAGTTGGTATTTCTTGCTTCAAACAATTCATTTGAAAGCTGTTTCCCTATTCTATTTGTTAAAAAATAAAACCTCGACGAGCAGTTTTTGAAAAGTTCACGAACTAAAGTTTGACTATGTCGTCTAAAATTATATTTTCTAAGTGAACCATTACAATTCAGATTATTATTATTATTATTATTTATTTAGTTTAAGCCCCATGGGCAATTGAAAGTAATTAAAATTGAAAAGAAAAAAATAATTCGTAAGAATAAAAAAATAAATAAAATTAAGAATAAAAATTGAATTTACAAATAATTTTTTCTATAATTTACAAGTAAATTAAGTTCATTATATAAGTAAAAAGCTTCATTTCCTTGATTCATTAAATCTTCTATCATAATTATGATATACTTTATTGAGTCGATTAGTCCATTGTTTGATGATTTGAAATGATGCTCAATAATCGTTAGTGAAATATTGTAACTGTAGTTATTGCAATCAACGTATAATTTCTTACTTAAAATATCTAACTGTCTACAAAAAGATGTATTTGGTTTATCAAATTTGACATAGTGGCCTTTGAGAAACTTTTATCAATTACAATTCAGATTGTAATTGATACATAAATTGTACATATGAAGAAAGTGGAAGATAAATTTAAACATTTCTCTTTAGTAAAAAAAAATAAAATAAAGCTTCAGAAATTCAAAACGTCTACAGTATCTTCGAGGTATAGACAACCGATGCATTTTTTATCAAACATTCACTTTTTTGACACTTTTGAAAACTTTTTTCCCTTTTTTGATTTCATCTCTTAAAAAAGCAATTTTTCAGGTTAAAAAAAAGACCCTTTTTACAATTCTAGACTCGATGCGCTCGTCAAGAATTATAGTGCTGCTGGGTTTTGGTTAAATTTTTGTAATTCATTTTTGGAGGACAAAAAATTAAAAAAGGGTAAAGTTAAGGAAATATTTCCTTAAAAGAGCTAGAAAGGATAAAAAAGTTCAGAATCAATAAATATTTTTTTAAATTTCTTATCAAAAAAGTGCTGAGAGTGTTTCTTATGATCTTTTTTGTCGATTGTCTATCTTTTCAAAGAAAGCTAACTTAACTAATGATAAAATAAAAAGCTATCAAGTTTACAAACTTTCAGTAAATATAATAAAATATTTCCAAATAAAAGCTAAAGTCAGCGTAGAAAAGAGAGTCAAGCAAAAAAATTGCGGAGCAGACATGATGGATTAAAAGAAGAGATAACAGAATGTTATTTAAGAGAAAAAACGGTGAAAAAATAATTTTAAATTTTCAAAATGCGATGTTACCTTTTATTGCAATACTTTACTAAATGAAAATGAAATTTTGAAAACGCGATTTGAATAAAAAAGTTAAATAGAAAAAAAAAGCTTCCATCATTATTTACAAAAACTTGATCTAGGAAGAACAGCTTAATTAGATCGATTTATTCAATAGTCATAGATTTTAATCTTTTGTTTACTCGGGAAATAAACTTTGAATAAGTTATCATTTTTTGGAAGGATCCGTATTTTAGGAGGCATAAAAAAGATTCAAAAGTCAAACTTTAAATTTCAAGAAAATTATTTGTTTATTATAAACTAGCTTTAGATGAAAACAACTAATTACAAAAAAATATTGTTTGGAAAAATAAATAAAATTCTATATTTTTATGTAGTTACATTACGATTTAAAAAAAAAAAACAAACTCTTTAAGAATAAGCTTTACCATATAAGAAAGAAACAAAACAAACACTTTTTTTTGTTGTTTCTTTGAAATCTAAATATACCAATTATAGTTTTAAATTTTTTTACAACAAAAATATCGCAAATATTTCAAATTTAGGCAATTTTAATCATTATTCCGATAATCATCACAACAACAAAAAAAAACCATTAAAAAAATAATTAATTTTAAATATTTACAAAAAAAAAAAATTTATTAGCTCGTTTCTGTAAGTTCAAGAACTAAATTCTTTGATATTTCAAACGAACAAGAAAAAAAAATTTTTTAAAAATTGTAAAAAAAAACAAAAAATTTACAAAAAAAAAATCTAAAAAAAAAATTGAATTAAATGGTCGGCTAGTCTTTTCTCAGATTAATTCTGTTTCTCTATAACAGAGTTGAATGATGATGTCGAATTATTTTCACTTGCTGTGTCTTGACTATTTGACAATTGAGATGTTGATGTTGTTGCTACGAGTGATGTTTGTACACTTGTCAATTTACCATAAGTTATTACTAAACCATCACTAGTAGCCAATGGACTCGGGTTATGCACCTGAGATTGTTTTTCTTTAGGTTTTTGTTTGTCCTGCTTTTTTTGTTGTTTGTCCATTTTTTGACTATTTTTACCACTTTGAAAATTTTTAATATTTGAAAATGGTGACAAATTTAATTTAGAATTTGAATTTGTTTTGCTTATAAAACTTGACTTTATCGATGATATCAAAGATGGCTTTGAATTTTTTTGACCCTGATTTTTTTTTCCATCTGATTCCTCATTTTTTACCTCAAGACCCTTGCTTACAACCTCACTAAATAAAGGCTCTGATTTTTCACATTTTTCTTGTGATTTTTGTTCAGCAGGAGGATTTATCGATTGAAAATGATGATTTGGATTGAATATATTCTCATTTAATTGATTACCAGATACAATTGAGGGATTTGAATTGTGATAATTTCCCGCCGTTATTGTGCTATCATTATCAATGTAATTTAAATCATCAATAAAATTGCTCGTATTTGACCCGCGTGTTGTATTTATATTTCTTGATAAAATATTATTTTTTTTGAAATTAGAAAATTCTTGGTCCGATTCGAATTTCGAATTATTGTCCAAAACAATCATAGAATGTGGCCGATTTCTTTGAATAGGATGATGAAAATTATTCATGGCTAGGGGCGATGTATTCATTGGTATAAAATTAATTGGACTTTGAGAGTGTGAAGGCGAATTGGGAAAGCTATTTGATGGTGAATTAGAATTTGACATATTAAATGGATAATTAAAATAAGTCGGTTGATTTGGCATTGATAAATGTAAGTCGCTAGTAGACATATTGCGTCTTGTTATATTGCCAGCATCGGACATCGAATCAATCATTAAATTATTATTAAAATGTGTTGGATGTAATCTTGGCGATAAATTACCACATATATTTCTTAAATTATTATTGAATGAGTTATTTAGAGATGATGATGATGAAGAGGAGGACGATGAATGAGGATGAGTTTGACTTTGTTGATGTTGTAATTGAAATTGTTGCTGAAGTTCATGTTTATGTGCATTAGCGTATTTTTCGCTCAATTTACGCAAAAGACATGCCTTTTTCTTGCGATCATGTTGAACTGGTTGACTTGGTGGTAAAAGAGTTTGTATTTGATGAGGCATGTTATGAAAAATGTGAGGATTGTGATAGTTTGGAGCAAAATTTTGATACGTAGTTTGAAGAAGACTAGCATTATAATGTGGATATGAATTCACATCGCTTACGCATCCACCAAAGCTTCTTCTACTTGAATTAGATATTAATGACGAAGTCGAACTATTTGTAGTACTTGGATTTGAAGATAAAATATAGGCTGACAAAGGTAGATTTAAGCTTTCTTGTTGCACTGAATTTTGATGATTGAATCCTAGGTAAAAAAAAAACAGCAAATTAGATTATTTTTTATTTTATTTTAAGGGTCAAGCCACGATAATTCGAACCTCAGGTTTCAAATATATATTCGGTTATAAATTTTCAAAAAATATTTCCGAAAAAAATTTTAAGTTTATTTTTTTTTTCAAAATTTTTTAAGTATAGGAAAATATTCTGCACAATTTATTTTAAATCGGAGGCATCAGAGTTAATCAAGAAATAAATAATGGCATCTGAAATTTTGATTTAAATTAAGAAAATCGATTTAAGTTTTTAATTTATATTGAATTTTTTATTAAGCTTAAAAGTCCCAACCTCTAAGCGCCGAGCGATAACCCAAGAGTTAAAGAAAAGACTTTAACTTAGGGTTATCAAAATTTGGAACATCTTAATTGAACTTAATTATTTTGATCTAATTTACGACTTAGTTCAAAAATATATTTTTTTAAGTTTTTTCATAAGAATTAATTTTTTAGAAGAGAAAGAAAATCTTTTTGGCTCAAAAAAAATATTTTTTAATTTACTTTGTTTGGGGTTGTTGAATTGCTTATTTTGATGATTGTAATTGTTAAAATATTGTTGATATAATTGTTGTTGATGAGAATAAGGTCGGGCAAATTTAGTTTTAGAAGGAGATCTCTTTCGGCCACCAGTTTTAATATTAGCTTGATCAAGTTGTATGGTATTTAAATAAAGAGTATTGTTTACACTTGACATAATCAATTTGACTATTTCATGATGCATTTTGCCACAAGCAATTTCGTCATTTACGTGGGTAATTATATCATTTAGTTTCAAACCGGCAGAAAAAGCGGGACCTTGTTGATCAATTTGAACAACTAAGTGTTGAATTGTGTATAAATCTGAATCACCATAGAATACTTTGATTGCTCTAATTACAAAACCATACCCTCTTGAACTTCGTTTTATGATAATTTTGGGATTTTTTGAACCTTGTCGAATCATTTCATTCAACGGAATATTTTCATTGTAATTAGATGGATTACACTGGTATTGATTGTATTGGTTTTTATTTTGATAAGGCGAGAAAATGCTTGAGTTTGGAACCGATAAATGATTCAATCTTGGATTCGATGACGAATTTTGTCTCGTTGGGTCAAAACTTGGTCCTTAAAAATTTTTTTTTTTATTAAAAAACTTCAAAATGACAAAATTTATGGTTAAAAAATGATCCTTTATTTAAAAAAAAATAACTTTTTTTTATCGATTTTAAATGATAAAAAAATGATCAACACTAATCGTGATGGATACTTTTTTTATTTTTAAAATTTTATAACAAAGATCACCATCTTTTAATGCTTAAAAAATTTTCTGTTCGTTTTTATGTTTCTCCTAATTTTAATATTGTTTATTTCTTTTTAATTTAACACCATGAAAATTCAAAATAAATAAATTTTCATAAATCGGAGAAAAAGTACCCCTAACCCCACTTATTACCTTTTCTAATGTATTAAAAATAACTTACTTTTGAAGCTATTGTTTGAAATCAAATGTTGATTAGATTTATTCAAATGTGTGGTATTCAATAAATTATTTTGTGAATTGATAGTAGGTGATGTTGAAAGGTTATTATTAGAGGTAATGGACGATGACCATCTATTTCTATTATTGTTATTATTAACTTGATATTGTCCATTTCTATTATCATGAAATTGTTGATTTCGCATTTTTCTCGAGCCTTGTTGATAATTTACATTCTTGGGCTTAGACCATGTCTGTTGCTGTTGTTGTTTTTGACTCGAATTTCTAATATTAGAATTATTACTTCCATTTTTAAATTTATTGGTTGATGTTGGTGTAGTAGGAGTCGATTTAAGTGGGGTGGATCGACCTGATTTATTATCTGAATTATCTTCTAAATTAATAATTGAAGATGAGGAATTCAAGCCTGAATTAAAATCGTCTTGATTAAAAGTTGAATTTTTGTTAATGTCAAGAACACTTTTAGTTGTCGTTGTTGTTGAGGTAGATGATGACGAAGATGAAGAGTCTTTTATTTTACTAATTTCATTTTTATCATCTTTAAAAACACAAGATGTAGACGAGCATTTAAGCTTAGAATTGTCATTTTTGGGATTTTCATCATTTTTAATATTTTCTAAATTTATGGTTAAATTTTTGGCAAGTTTTGAATTTTCATTTTGGATCATCATCGGACTTTGATTCGAGTCTGAATCAATATTCATTCGACTTCCACTATTGGATTCGTTCATGAATAAAACAGGTGAATTATTATTTGATATTGAGCTCAATCTAAATTTTGATGAACATGATGAAAAACTAGCGAATAATTCATTATCAGTGTCATCATTTAATAAATCACTATTTAAAGTATCCTCATTTTGGTTTAAGGTTAAATTTTTATTAAGTAATTCGGTTAGAATTTTGTCTTCATTTTGATTATTTAGAGATAAACATGATTCAGCTTTGCTCACCGGTTCAGTGTTCGGAAGAGTAAAACATGAGTTATTAGGAAGAGATGTACACATTGAATCTGAATCATGATTATACCGCTCTGAGCGGGTATCAAAATAACTGGTATCATCGGGACCATCTAATTGAGGTATAAATTCAGCTTTTATCCTCAATAAATTATTCCAATCAAGAAAATTAAAAAATGGATGTTGTTTTATTTCAATGGCACCATTGGCACCTAAGCGTTTTATTGGATCATGAGTCAATAAACCTAGAATTAAATTCTTGGCATCTTCAGGTATTTGTATTATTTCATCTTCATCATCAGGCCAACATATTTCACCATTGATTACATTTGAAAACAAGTCCTCTGGAGTATTTCCATTAAACGGTGCTATACTTGTAAAAAATTCATATAATATTATACCCATTGACCACCAGTCTACAGTTTTGCCATAACTTTGTCTCAATATAACCTCAGGTGCTAAATATTGTGGTGTGCCACATATTTGTTTATCATTGAATTCTTTACAATACAAATCTTTCATAAAGTTATCATCTTCAAAAAAATTAGTTGTTAAATTCATAAGGCCAATTTTCGATAGGCCAAAATCCGTTAATTTTATGTGACCTAGTGATGTTATTAGTAAATTATCAGGTTTCAAATCTCTGTGAATGATGCCATAATTGTGCAAATATTCAACAGCTAGTGTTGCTTCAGCAAAATATGTTCTTGCCATGTCCAAAGGTAGAGGACCCATGTTTTTTATTAGAGTAGCCACATCACCACCTTCAACATATTCCATGACCATACACAAGTGCTTTTTAGTTTCAAATGTACAAATTAAAGCAACTACAAATGGATTGTCTGTAAATGTCATTATATCGCGTTCGGTGAATACTTGTTGAATTTGATTTCTCAAAATTAAATTTTGTTTTTTTATTTTTTTCATGGCAAAACGATGTCCAAGCATTTTATGGCGTACCAAATACACAGCGCTTAAAATTAAAAGAAAAATATTAACTTTAAAAATTTAAAAAAAAATAAAGTTTAGATCCTTGATTAATGGAGTGGAATGAAATTTCTCTCTATTTCCCAAAACAATAAAAATCAAACATCATGTTCATTAATTATTTCTTCTATTTGAAAAATTTTTTTTACTAAAAAAACTAGTTAACTAATCAAAAATTGAATTTCATGTTCCGAAAAAAAGAGCATCAAAATTTTTTCAATGTAATCTTTGGTTAATGAAATTATTCGAACTTCATCAATTACATAAAACACTAAAGTGCAAAAAAAAAGAAATATTAGTGATCTAAGATGCCTTAGATTTTCTATATTATTAATTTTCCTTATTAAGCAATAACCAGCATTAAACCCTAGTTTCTGATAATTTTTTTTTTGCATTTGATGCCGCAGTAAAGCCAAATTTTTTAAACCGAAAATTCGACTTTAACTCCGCCTTAAATTCCGACAATTCTTTTTTAGCACAGGCTTATAAATTTAGGACACATGGGAAAGATGGTACTAAGTGCCTGAAAAAACTAAATCACAGCACCAAAAAACTAAATCGATTTTTGGTGCTGTATTTAAAAGCAAGGGAATACAGTAATTGAAGTAATACTGTAAAACGCTTGGAAAAAAATATATAGTACTGATGTGTCACTATGTTTTCACCAGATTTCTCGTGAATTCATCGAAATTCCGGGGAATTCACGAGAATTCGAAAAGACCAGAAAAATTCGTTTTTTACTGTTTTTCCCTTCATTTTAATTTAAAAAAAAATTTCTTTGAAATAAACATTAGCGAAAAAATTGTTAAATTCTCGTATAATATCAGAGAAAAAACAGAAATTTTCGATTTTTTTCGCTAATGTTTATTTCAAAGAAATTTTTTTTTAACTAAAATGGAGGGAAAAACAGTAAAAAACGAATTTTGTTGATCTTTTCGAATTCTCGGGAATTTACTGGAAATCTAGTAAATTTAAGATTTTTTTCCGAAGAATTCCGATAATTTCCCAGAATTCTCGTGAATTCACCGAAATTCCGAGGAATTCACGAGAATTCTGTTGAAAACATAGTGAAAAATCACGTATTTTATCAAAAATATGTTTTTACCCATTACATAACATGTAAATAAACACAAATTTTTTTATTTAAAAATTAGCTTACCCGTAAGCCCCATTACTGATTAATTTGACTTCTTCAAAGTCATCTTCACTCGGAGGAACTATCGACGCTTGATTTGGATCATTTTTATTACTTGAAATAGAAAAATCACTTGAGGCAGCCTCATCCCCAGAAAATCCACTTGTACTTGTTGTACTCGTTATAGAGTTTGTTCGATTCAGAGAGTGTATAACTTCTTCTTCGTTATTCAACTCTTTAATTGGATCTCTATCAATACCCAATTTCGAAATAATATATTTTGGTATGTCTGTCTTGATCTCTTGTTGTTTGGCTTGTTGTTCGGCACAATCTAAAAAGTGACTAAACTCAAGTGGATCAAATTCAATACATTCCAAAAGACGAGCTACATGCGAAATTATAAACAAAAATTTTTTGATAAATTTATGCAAATATTCAACTGATAATTCAACTTGACAACATTTATCTCTGGCTTCAAGAAGCAATTTTTCCAAAGAACTTGTCATTTCGTCCAAATACGAACATGTCAATTGATTTGATTTCGATTTTTCCAAGCACAATTTAGCTATTTCAATTACTTGATTTTGAATAAATCTTGCTGCTGGATCTAAACTACTTGGTTGAGATACATAATATTTTGAGTTTTTAGAATTAGATGAGTTATTTTGATTTTCATTTGAGCCCATTGAACATGTTGAAGTATTCAAATCAATTTTGTTAAGATCAATAAACAATTGTAAATTTTCTTCCAGTTGCTTACAAGCTTTTGGAAATTTTTCTTTAAATTTTTCATTTGGTACCATTTCTGATTCATTTAATCCTTTTGATGGACTACAACTTAAAAAAAAAAATTAGTGTCATGTGAGATTCCTTGAAAAAGAAGAGTTTTCTTTTTAATTACCTTAAACTTCTGGCTCGTTGACGGTGATAAGAAATGGGCGATGAAAAACCAACATCAGACGAATCGTCTAAATGACTACTTTCATTTGAACTACTTAACCGACTCCTTCTTTCAACTTAAAAAAAATTTAAATAAAAACTCTTGTCTCAAAAATTTAGTTAAGATCTTATAACTTACATATATTCTGTCTTTTGCTTGTTTGTTCGTCATTTGATTTTAATGATTTCTCGTTAAAAGACTGATGTTTGCTAATTAAATTTTTTTCATTTAAAGAGTTGTACGACGATGGATTTGAATTATCTGTAACAATATTTGATGATGATGAACATATGGGTATTGATGTTGATTGTTTATCGGATTGTTGAAAATTGGGTGGTAATGATGTCAAGATTGGTGGTGTATTAGATCCACCGCCATAACCTGAAGATGATGTTGAATTAATCGACGCAAAAGACCATCTTCGTGTGTCTAAATTTTTTACAGAAAGTGACAATGATCCTTGATTTGTAACAGTTAGGTTATCTTTTTAAAAAATGGTCCTGAATTACCGTTGATTTGAAGAAATTCTTTTTTTTTTAATTTACTTGGTGCTACTGAAGTTGCAGGGGTCAATTGTAGTTTAGGCGATGAGATTGGTTTATTACCATTTTTTATATTATTTAAATTAGAATTAGACGCATGATTATTTAGAATAGTTATAGGTGATGGCGAAAGTGAAGATCCTAACGATGACGGAAATGAGGAATTTTCATTTAAATTTATATTATTAGAAATTGTAACCGGATTATTTGAATCATTTTGACTCGTATTTAAATTATTTAAGAGATTATTGTTTATCACACACCAACTACTTCGGTGATATTTTAATTTATTTCGATAATTATATTGACTGAGTCCAAATAAATTTGCGTTTGGCGACTGAGCTTGAAGAAATGAAGGACTTGATGGCGTAGCATAACCGGTATTATTTGACGTATTTAATGGATTTGAGCAAGGATTAAATAATATTGAACGTCGATTCGTACTAAATTGAACAAAAAAAAAAATACATTTTTTTGAAAATTTTTCAAATATTTTTTTAATGATTTATTTCTAATTTTTGATTTTTAACCAAACATTAAAAATTTTATATAAAATATCCCAAAAAATAAATCAAAGAACATATTATCACTTTTTTTTTTTGAAATAATTCATTAAAAAAAAATTTTCAGTATTTTTTTTTAAATTAAATTAAAGTTAAAATTTAATGATTACCTGTTTTTTCTCGAAAGACACAAATCTCTCTTAAATTAAAAAAAAAGATTAAAATTATTTTTTTTATTCAAGCTTCGTGTGTCTAAATTATTGGTTACCTAATTTTAGAATTAAAAAATATATTAATAAAATAAACAAATTTTATTGTAATTTTTTAGCAAAAAGGAAAATATCTTCAGAAATAAAACCGATAGTTATTTTATCTATATATATATTAAAGGGACATTTCCTTAGCAATTAATAAAGTTAGCTAACTTTAGCTATCTCTTACTAACTTAGTCAAGTAATGCCTAACTTAATTTTAGCTAAATAAAGTAATTGTTTAATTTACCTTTTTAATTTAAATGGACATTTCCTTAGTTAGCTAACATTTGGTAACTAAACGTTATTTTGTTTTACCTATCTGCGAACAAAATTTGAAATATTTTGTATTTTGAAAAATTGCGTTAACTTTAGATTAAGTTAGGATCTAAGCTTTTTTAATGCGATCAAGTAGTTGGCAAAAAAAAACTACATCTACTTTTTTTCAAGTTTTCATAAAGCCCTATGAGATATATGAGACTTTTTGAATTTTTTTAAATCTAAATTGATAAAATTTTGTAAAACCTTATCATTATTGCATTCATGTTTTAATTAAACTCGAGTATTTTATATTTTTAATTAAGCTATTTATAACATTCCTCCGCTTGCTTCACATATAACCCCTTAAAAAGTATAATAAAATTCAAATTATACGAAGCTTAGACTGGGTTTAAGGGAGAAGTTGATGCAAGAAGTTATGCTTTAAAAGATTCAGATGAGAAATACCCTTAGAATTTAATAAAGAAAGCTAACTTTAGATTGCGGATACGGTAATTAAGCACTTTTTTGAGTTTGAATTAGATGAAAAAGTTTGATTAAAGTAAGTTTAAAGTAAGTAAATTTTGAAAAATTGAAAATCTAATGACTTTCAATTTTTTTTTAAATGTATAAAGCCTATTCATGAAATGGATTAGGAATGAAGAGAAAACGACAAAATTTTATTGGAAAAAAAAATTAAAAAAAATTAAAATTTAAAAAAAAATTTAAAAAAAAATTTTAATCGAGACCTTGAATTTTATAGTACTTCTAGAAATTGAGATGTAAGAAAGGCGCGCGTTGACGCGCGCCAAATATTCCTAGTTTTAATTTAAAGAAGAAGCAGATAATCTAATTATCTTTTGTCTCTCTTTAGGAACTTGTATTTAGATTAAATGACGAATTTCCAAAAATTTTAATTGAGGCTAATTTTAATAAATTTATTTGGTTTTGGTGTAGGTAATATGGTTTTCTTGGATGAAGTTATAAAAAATAAAAAACAAAAAAAATTCAAAAAAGAAATTCTACTGAATCTTTTCAATTTATTTTTTTGTTTTTTTTTGTTGGTGATAAATACCGTGGCTTTAATAGTCAACGGTAACCGGTGTTAATTATTCTTTATTTTCAATTTTACGATGTTTAAGCTATGGTTACGGTTGACTTTAAATTTATATTAGAACCATTCATAAATTTTTAAGGAATTAAAAAAAAAAAAACTACACTAACCTTATGTGGTTGAAATGTATGCGAAAGACTAGTTGACTTTTTATTCAGAATTGAGTCGCTTAAAGTTCTATTCAAGATTGAATTTAACTTATTTTTTCGTAAAATACTTCGATTGTTTTTAGTTTTATCTGAACCATTTTTAGTTGAACCATTTGATTGATTCATTTGACTTGAAATATTTTTATCGAATTTTGACGAACATGTTATTATGTTATCTTGAATCGATTTATTGAGCATTATATTTATAAACAAAAAAAAAGATAAACTTTTTCTTATGCTTAGATTTGAAGCTGAATCATTACAATAAAATTATCATTTTTTTTGGCAAATTCAGTCTTTTTTAATGTTGCTGAGTCGAATAATAAAATCGATTTGCTTTGATCATTTGCCAAATTTAAGTAAAAAAAAAAAAACACCAACAAAAAAAATTACAAATAAAATATAAATATTAAATCATTTAAGCTAGAAATATTTTAACAAAAACAGCGGAAAAAAATCTATTAAATAAAGGAAAAAAAATAATTTTTTTTTTAAAGAATTTTCAGAAGCAATTCTAATTCAATTTTGGAAATTTTTTATTGTTGTTTTTGGGCAAAATAAAAAATCTGAGAAAAAATTTAATCTTCTATTTTTCCTCTTTCTTTTTTGTTGAAGAGAAAAAAAAACATTCCATTAACTGATTGCTTTGTAAAAAAAAAAAAAGAAATTCTTCGGGATTTTTAATATTTTTTAAAATTACGAATGCTGATTTATCAAATTGGAATTTATTTTCTTTTTTTAATTATTTGGCTAAGTCAAATAAAAAGGTATTTCGTAACTTGTTATACAAAAAAGTAATCCAACGTTTTGTGTGCTAGTTATAGCGCTTACTTAGTTAAGAGTATGTTACACTTAAAGTTTGAATTAGAAACGAAAAATGCTTAGAAAACGAAAAAGAAAAGAGAAACAAAAAATTTTCAACTTAAACAAAAAATCTAAATCATTAGGGTTTCTAGATATACTTTTGTTTAGCATAATTTATAAATATAAAATTAAAAAATAAAGAAGAAATTCTTTGAAACTATGAACAAAAAAAAAGAGAGAAAAAAAAATTTGGTTCAGATGTATGTGCGCCTTTTTGTTCTGCAATAGAAAATTCTAATCATATATTTATATAGTTTCAAATAGTTTTTGCTAAATGAGAATTTTCAACACTCATTGAAAATTTTAAAAAAGAGAAACAAAATATTTAACTTGTCATTTAGACTAATTCATTTTTATGCCAAGTAGAAGTTCCATCGCGGAAACCCTATAGGAAAAAAGAGAAAATTAACAATTAAAACTAAATTTATAATTTGTTCAATATATATTAAAAATTTTCATTTTGATATTCTTTCTAATTATTATGTAACTTGATTAAGGTCTTCCAAATAACTCTTAATCTTGTATTCAATTAAATTCAAATATATGTGCCTGTCAAAAATAATTCCAAAAAAAACAATTAAATGTTTCTCTTTCTATTATTGCCTTTAAGGATTAAGCTTGAAATGTTACTCAACTCGTTTAATTATTCTTTATCATAAGCTTGCTTAAATTAGTCTAAAAATTTTTTACCTATATTTAGATTTAGTTTTATACGGGCGTTAATACACAATTAAACGACTCTTTTTTTTAAAGTTATTTTTTTTTCAATTTTGATATTCTTTTTTTTTGTGTTAAATATCGCTTAAATATCTTAAATAATGTTTAATAAAAGAAATTTTAAATTTCAAAAGTCACTTTTCTTGACTATTTTTTTTTTACCATTTATTTAAGGTTTTATTTTTGAGAAGCCTTAAAAATTGTTCGTTTTCATCAAGCAAATTACAAAAAAAAAAGAATCCCTATAAACTTGGATATAAAAAAAAAATTTTAACGCTTGTTTTAAATCTCATGGTTAAAGCCTTTAAAGATTTTTCGATTTTTTTTTGAAAATATAAAAAACGGAATAGTTAAAATTAGAAAATTTCATGAGATTTGCATTTATATATCAAGCACAATTAAAATGTTCTTTTTTAAGCATTTTTTTTTAAATCGTAGGTTTTACTTCTAGGATCTAAACACAGTGCAAATGAGAGTGCAAATGAGCTAAAATGCGTATTTTAGGATTTCCTCCATATATGCGTAACATTTCCAAAATTTCTATTGGTCAATTTTACATTTTTTACGCATTTATGTTTAAATTTTTACGCATATATGGAGGAAATCCTAAAATACGCATTTTAGCTCATTTACACTGTTTTTTCCACAATGGAAATCCTCATTAACATAAAAAATTTACAGTGTATTTATTTTATTAAAATAGGTGGATTTACGAGCCAAGTACACCTATGTAATGTAAAAGAAAGGTCAATAAAAAAAATTAGGTTTGGAATAGTTTGCGAAAATTTTTGGGACTTTTTTTAAAAATAATTTTAAGTAATATTATGATGTATTTTATATCCATAATTTAGTCAAAAATTTTGACTCAAGCTGTCCAAACTAACCATTCTCAGCTTATAACTTCTTTTTTTAATTTAAAAAATTTGAAAATATTCCAGAAAAAATAGTGAATGTTCCCGATTGGTGGTTGGTAAAATATTTTGAAAAAGAAGAGCTTATTAAGGCAATTTTGAGGTAATTTAAAGGAGCCAAATATTTTTATTTAAAAATATTTAAATAATAATAATTCATAAATTATCATAGTTTAGGAATATGGAAGCTTGAAAGTATTAAATTAGATAAACGATTCTTTTAAATACACCATTTCTACAGAATTGACAGCGTCCCCGAACCGTACTGTTATTTTTGAAATTTTTTTATACCTATAACTTAAGCAAATAATGCTAATACTTTAAACGCATATTGAATAAAAAAAATTTTTACTTGTTTTTGGACTGTTTAAGACATTTTTAGACAAATCCCGAGAAAAAAAAACAGACAAAAAAACACTTTTTCTGTTTTTGAAGGTCGAACGTGAGTGCTTTATCACAAAAAAAAGATAAAAACACATTTCAAACACCTGAAACACCAACAAGAAACATATTTTGCCAAACCGGGTCTGTACAGTAAATTTCTATTCGTCATTTCAATTCACCGAAATTCAAATATCTTTTGAACGTAAAGTGACAAACCTATTCTGTAAATTGCTACAAAGTGTAACAATTTTGCTACACTCAAAATAATAGGTCTGTAAAAATATTTCAGATTGCATATTTTGCAGAGATATATTTCTGGGTGTAGCAAAATTGTTACACTTTGTAGCAATTTACAAAATAAGTTTATCACTTTCCGTTCAAATGTTATAACATTCTGTATGAACTGAAATGACGAATTGCAATTTTCTCTACAGAGCCGCCAAACCAGAACTTTTAAAAGAAATTATTTAAATTGTTTTTGAGACAAAAAAAAACATGCTAAAATACCTGAAACACAAAAGAGAAACTTTTTTATTTTAAAAATAAACAAAAAAGTAAAATTTATTTTTTAATAAAAAAAATTTATTTCTTAAATGATCATGCCAGTTTAAAATAAATACAAGAAAACTGTAAGAATCTTAAATCTATCTTTAAATAGAATTCTCAATATAAAAAAATTATGATTGATAACTAGAATTTATATCAGTGATTGTTTCTATATTAAAATTTACCAAAAGGGTTTAGGTAAATTTTTTTTTAACAGCACGTCTCAAGTTTTAATTCGTTCATTTCTATAAATAAAACATAATTGAATTTTCTGATTGTTACGCCTGAAACAATTCTTTAAATAAAAATTGAAACAGAATTTCCTTTTTTTTCGCAATAGGAAATTAACAGAGATTTATCGATTTTTCTTTTTATAAACTCATTTAAAATTACATTTGAGAGAGAAAGAGAGAAGAAGAAAATTAAAAAATATTGCCAAAATAAAAGAATTCCTATTGGGACCCAAAGTTTGTTTGAAATAAAACTAATACAATATTTTTGGTTTGAAAGATATTTACTAAACGAATATTTACTAAGTACTAAATCTTATGTCCTACAAATTTGTTTGTCCCTTCAAACATCTTAAACTAATACTTATTTCTTTAATGAGAGCAAGTAAATAGATCGTGTCATATGATCGCCTATTTATTTTTGTATTGGAAAAAAAATTTTTTTTTTTTGAATTTATTATTCTTTTCGAATAAGTAATGGACATAGTCGTCGTCGTCGATTACTAAAAGAAAAAAAATTTTCGAAAAATCTTAAATTATTCATGAGAAAAATTACAAAAACAAATCTAAATCTGCTTAAATTCATTCAAACTTTTTCAATTTAATCTGATTAAAAACCTGCTTTAAATCTGTTAAATTAATTTACAGCTATATAGGAGAATTATATTTTCATTTGAATATTGATTTGAAATAAGCTTAGTAAGAAATTTAAGCTTTATTTTCGTATTTATTTATAAATAAGATGGATCTTTAGAAAAGTTTTTTTTTTTTCAACAAAAAGTCCTTAAATCTTAAATAAAAAAAATATTGGCAAATGAAAAGGTTCGCTAGACATAGCAATTTTATAAATATTTAGCTCATTTAAAGCTTGATTGTTTCACTTTGGAAAAATAATTACGATTTTTTTTAATTAGTAATAAAATTGGTTTTGTCTCCTTAATTTAGTTAGTTTTTTGTAAATCATTTTTATTGTCTAAAGAAAAATATATACGCATTTTATTTGGAGACCCATATGCCTATTGGCTTTTTTAACCGTATTTTTTTAAAAATTTTATTGACTTAACCTCACCAATTATAAAAAAAAAACAGAAAAAAAACTCTTATTTTGACTATTGATTTTGTCCTAATTGTATGCAAGGATTTATTACATAATAGTAAATATCTAATGATTCAAGGATGCTGCCTCATTAATTATTACTTTATTAAAAGAAATTTTTGGCCATTTTTATAGAAATTTGTGAGTAACAAATGCATTTGCGAAAATAATTTTGTTAAAATTAAGGATGCCTGATTTTAAAGACACAATCAAATTTTTGAGAGCTTTTTAAACGAAGTAAATTTAAAAATGAATTAAATTTGATTAGATTTTCAAATATTATTTTAAAATAAAATTCAAATAGATTGTTTAAAATTCAGGTGATTTAGATATTTGAATAAATTGTAAAAAATATTTTTTTTAAAAATATAAAAAAAAATTTATTTTTGAATAATAAAATAAAACATTGAGTAATAGTAAAGAAATGATTTACACGAGGTGTTTTCATTTTTTTTAAAAAATGGTTAAAAGCATCCATCTCGTGTTAAATCACAATTCTACTTGAAGATAGGTAAAAAGAAAATTTAAAAAAATAAACCTATTTGACATAATATTATTTTGATTGATTTTTTTATATTTTTGTTTTGAAGTCACTGAGAATTTAAAATAAAAAAGAACTTATTCGAAAGTTTTTTTTTGAAATTTTAAAATTTTATTTTTGACAATCAAAATCTCGTTACATAATATTTTAGCCTGATTTTAATGGAATTTTTTTTAACAAAAATATCTTACAATTCAAATTTAAATTTAACTCATATTCAAAAAAATAAAATATACATTTGAGAGTCAATAGGTAATCAACTTTTTAATAGTTTATTGAAAATAATAACTTAAATAATTTTAAAAATTCGTATTCTTTTAAAGAGTAAACAACACCTTTATTTTGAAGGTTTTATTAAATTTTTTCAAGGTTTTTAATGTGTATAATTTCGAATAGATCTATTGATCTCAACACTGGACCTTTTTAGGATACATTCAACTCTGATAAGATTTCAATAAGTTCATAATTACTTATCGAAAAAACGTCTTAATCAGACCGTCCACATATCCGTACCAGAAAAATTTTCTTTCTGCTACAAAATAAAATTTTTGATACAGGTACGCTCCTAGTATCGGATGGTTACGAGCATTGCGGTATTTAATTACATGATTTTCATCCTAAATTTAAGATTTTCTAATAAATTTGGAAATATAAAAAAATATTGTTTAGAAAATCATAAACTATGAAAGAGATGATTGAAAAAATTGTTCATTTTGTTATGAAAATACGATAAACGAAAGTTTGATAAAGGAAAATGTGAACTAAAAGAGCACTTTGACCTTGAAAATGACAGCCTTGAAATCGTTTATTGTCATGAAATTATGTGAGTCTTGAGTAACATAGTCAAAAAAATGCAAAATTTTGTTTATTTTGGACATCACTCGGAGGCCTTATTCTTCTGGGTTTTTATAATTTTTAAATTTATTTAAAATTCGATAAATACTGCTAAAAAAATTTGCAAAATTCTTGTTTATATTTGTGATTGAAAAGATCTTTTAATATATATAAATGCCTGCTGACTGGAGTAATATTTTGATTTATTACATGAGGGGAATTAGCTTACTCAATTATCAAATATAAAAATCATCTTTATTACTCTCTATTATTGTCTGATTAAAGTGAAATGATTCACCAAAAAATATAATTAATCATTACAAAAATATTTTACTTATTTACACAACAATTGGCAACTTTTTTATTTAAAATGCGTTTTTAAAATTTGGATTTTTACATATTAATCTATTGTAAAATAAAGTCTTAATAAAAGGAATTTTCTTGGTATTTTTTCTTTTATTTGAAACAGAAAAATTCATTTTCTCCGAAAACATTATGATTGCGTTTTTCTTTTATTAAAGACAGTGAAAATAAAAAACAAACACCGAAATAAATTTCTTACTTAAATAGTAGCAATTATTTTTTTATTTGTGGTTACTTTTATTTGAGGAAGTACGCTAGAAAAATTTATGAAAATAACCCTATTTTCCAAAAAAAAAAATTTTACAAATTACTAGAAATTTAGAATATACCGGTACATCAAAAAAATTCTTCTAATCGAATTATTTTTTATTGAAAAAATAACTTAAATAAAAGAAAAGAATTTTTAGTTTCTTATACAAAATCCATTGAAAAATTATTTGAATAAAGCATATTCTATTTCTTAAATTAGAAGAAATAACAATAATTCGAATTATTCTTGATTTCGAGTAAATACGGTAGTTGCTGTTTAGCAATTTTTTTCAACAAAAACAAAAGTTGAAATTCGACTAAAAATTTTAGAAATTTTTACTTTACCAAGTACCATTGTTTTGTCTTATTTGCTTTAAAAAAAATAAAGAAACATGTTAAGAAGCAAAATATTTTTTTACGACTTAAAAAGAAATTTGGTAAATATAGAGTTGTACATGATAAACCTATTATTTTACGTATTCGGCAAAAAATAAAATTAAGGGAACAGTTAAACTATTTGCTAAATAATTTATCAAATAAATATTCATTTCAAAAAAACTATTTTATTCGGAAAGATTTATTTAGTATAAAGTTTTTTTTTTTGAATTTTTAATTTTCATAAATTTAAAATAGGTCCGTAGACAAGCGATTAAAACTAAATAAAACAAAAAAAGAGGGTAAACAAAAAGAGCATCAAATCTTTTGGCATTTAAAAAACTGATTCAATTCAATTCTGAAGATTCTAATTGAATTTTTTGAAGAATTAGGTTTTCAATTCACAAAAAAAAAAAGGAATTTAAAACAAAGTTTTTTGAGCTAAAAAAAAATGAAATTAAATGGAAAAAAACTAAATAGAAAATTTTAAAACAAATCGATTTCAAATATAAACTTTTAGCCTAAAAAAAAGGATAAAATTTTAATTTACCAGGACAAATCAGGTTCCATCAAGACGATAAAAATTTTCATCAAATTATTTTTCGAAAAATTTTAAATAGACCTAAGAGTATTTGTGGCTTTATATTTATTAAAAAAAAGTTTGAAAAATCCATCTGTTTTTGATAACGTCTAAGCTTATTTTTTTAAATTAAATTTGAATTTTAGAACTCATACAATATAGTATCTTATTTTATCAACAATAAGCTTTTGACCCTAAAAATTTAAGTAAATAGATTCATCTTTTGATTAGAAATGATTTTAAAAAAAAATTTTTTTTACTGTCTTTTGACCTTTTCGCTCGACTTAATTCGAAGTTTTAATTGCTTTGGAAATCGGAACATCTCAGATAAACTTCTATCTATAAATCAACTCGAGGGTCTATAAGTCTCTATCATTTTTGCTATTTAATCCTCATATTAGCTTTCAGTTAAAACATAATAACAATGAAAAATAAACAAGAACAAATTGGAAAGATTTTTTACCATAAAATTTAATTCATTTAGCTCATTATTTTAAAAATTAATAAAAAAATTTAATTTATTTAAAATGGATTTTATTTTAAAAATTTAATAAAGTTAATAAAAGACGTTTAATTAAAATCTTTTAACATGAATTTCATTTAAAAGCTTTTTTTTTCATGATAAAAGGAAATATTTAATATATGTTTATTAAATTTTAAACTGTAAATAAGATAAGTTGTTGTCAATGAGATTTTTTATTAATTTTTAATCGAGAAAGGGCTCTTATGATTAAAGTTAGGTGTTTAATTTAATATTTTGAGCTAAAATTTTGGGTTATTATATTAGTTTTTAAGAAAATAGAGAAGAGACAAAAACGGATGAAAAAGCGTTTAAAATCTTAAAGGCAATTTCTCGTACTCCACTCCTATCAATTTTATGTCGTAGCTGTAGCGTACCAAAGTACTGTAAAAAAAAAGAAGTTTTTACAGCTTTTTAGCTTTATATATTACTAAATTAAAATTGTCTTAATTAATTTTCTATTTAGAGAGATAGTAAAAGAACTGAATATTATAATAAAGAATCGGAAACAGAACGTTTTTAAAATTAGAAAAAATAAAGTTATTTATGTAAAAACATTTTCTTTAAAAAATTTTTTTGTTTGATTCAAGTAAGCTGCCTCAAATAACAAACCCTAGTAAGACTTTTGGTGTTTTCAAAACCTAACAACTCCTCTAAGTAATAGGAAATTTTAAGTCAAACTTATTTACTTAGTAGTTCAATTAAGTCTCTATAATACTTGGTAGGGGTTTAAAAAGCATCATTTTATAAACATGAATAAAAAATTTTCAAAGTTTCAATTTTTACTTTTTTTGGAGGATTTCCTTTAAAAAATTCTTTTCCTTTGTTTTTTTTTTAGATAACATAAGAATCGTAAAATCCCTACCAAGTACAGTACAATCCAAAACAAAGTTAACGACCTGTTTAAACACTGTTTATACAGAACATACACAAAACAAAACCAAACCGAAACAGAAACATTTTAAAATGCTTTTGTGTTGGTTTTGTTTCTGTTCTGTGTTGTTTTCGTTTCGGTGCTGTGTCGGTTTTGTGTATGCTCTGTTTAAACATTGTTTATGTTTTCGTTAACTTTGTTTCGGATTGTACTGTATGATAAAGAATTAAAATTTCTATAAGAAAAAAGAAATTTGTATTTTATTATATTATTATTAATAGAGTTCTTAGATTTTTTGTCAACTATGGTTTATGATTTGGGGCACCTTATATTGATATGCTTATTCTCAGTTGTAAACTATGAAGCCTGAATTAAACATAATTTTTGACAAAATGTAATGATCTCTAACGTAGCCATCGAGACTACGAAAAAACATTTTCTCATTATTTTTAAATTAGGAATGTAAAATCTATTTTGAATTTTTTTCTCTGAATTTTTATTACATAATGCATTGCAACAAAAAAAAATGTTGAAATAATTATTCAGCATAATTGAAATAAAAAAGAAGGAATAAAAATTTTGAAATTTTTGAAATTCTATTTTTAGTTTAAAATTAAAAAGGATAAAAAAATTTCAAGACCAACTAGTTAATTTTAACTGCCCCAATTAAATCTTTTAAACACAAACTTTCCAAAGAAAAAAAACATAAGCATTTTCTTTAAAATGGCTCTTGAAGAAAAGAATAAATTAATCGAACTTTTCGACAGTCTTTCGACAACTAGCTCATTCAAACAAAAGTCCGATATCGTTTCCCAAGCTAAGCATTTTATATTTAATCAAATGAATGAAGATGAAATTAGAGCTTTTTTTGTCAATAATCCATCCAATTTTGAAAATTTATTTGTACTTGATATTTGGACTAAAAGTCTTGAGGAATCAGGTGGCATTGTCGACCTTACGGAAGTTTACGACATAATCGAGAAAATATTTCATAATTTTAAAACATTAAATGATTTGGTCAAATTTTTCTATGATCAAATAGTTTTTTTACTTAGTCAAAATGTT
Source organism: Brachionus calyciflorus (assembly GCA_002922825.1). NCBI lineage: Eukaryota > Metazoa > Rotifera > Eurotatoria > Ploima > Brachionidae > Brachionus > Brachionus calyciflorus. The sequence goes on from NTPY01000752.1 coordinate 303,343, forward strand.
GATGAAAAAGTTAAACATGTTTGTGTTTCTTGTTTCATCAACTTGACAAGACAATTAGGTTAGTTTGAATTTAAAAAATTTTTCAAAATTTGATAAAAAATTTTTAATTTTTTTTAAAGATTCATCAAATGTTAGTTCAGAATATCAATCTCGTGAAGAATTTGAGTCTAAGCTTAAAAAGTTATTAGTCTTATTTGTCGAGCAAATACCCAATACAACAGCTAGCTATACTATACTCCTAACTGATCTTATTTGTTTTTTAACAGTCCGACTAGACAAAATAGAAGCTAAGCACCAAGAGGACCAACAAAGAGTCCATGTATTTTCATGTTCAATTTTTGAAAATAATTTAGACTTGTTAAAAACGCTTGAAAAAGTGTCTAATTTAAATTCAGTTCAAAGTTTTCGTATAATGGAAATGTTTATTCGACTAGCGACCATTTCAAATAATCATTTAATGAATATATCAGAGGAAAAGTATAATCTAAGTGAACATTTAAATCATTATTTAAATGATACATCTGATCTATTAAGTCAACTAAATTGCATAGAGCTTATGGGAGATTTAGTAGTTCCTGCTCATGGTTACTTTTTTATGCAAAAATCTGGTCATTTGAATAATTTAATTAGATTTCTAGAAAAATCTTCATTAGACGATTCAAATGCGCAAATATTAATTCCTTCAATTGTTAAGCTCTTTGGTCAAATAACCAAGGAGAGACCTCAAGAAAGTAAAGAACATTTTCCTATTTATTTTGACTATTTATTGAGAACAGCACAAAACGAAAATTTAGTAAAACATGCCGAAAGTATTCAATTTGTTATTGAGACTTTTTGTTTCATTTTTGAAAATAATATCGTCAAGAAATTCACTGCCGAAAATTATCAAAAAGAATTTTCAAACTTATTAGAAAGATTAGTATGGATGACTAAAAATTGTATAAATGATAGAATTAAAACAAACGCTCTTAAATGTTTAAGCGAGTTATTTTGTCCTGATAGTTCACTTTTAGATTGTGATGATACTGATACAAAATGGAAACATTCTCATTGGATTACATCTGAATGGATCAATTTTTCCAAAAATGTTTACGATCACGTTACGAGCATTATTCCCCATGAGAATTTTTTAAATTTATGCTTAAGCTTTGCTAAGGAACCATTTGCTGAAAATCGCAAGTCAGCTCATTATTATTTCAAAGCATTGAGTCAAACTGAATGGGGTTTAAGATTATTGTTTACACCGAATAAATATAATAGTGAAGAGTCATTCGTTGATGGATATTTAATGAATCGTTCAATTGAATTAGATAAACCAAGTTTAGAGTCTAAACTCGAAATTATCAAATTGATGGTTGCTAATTTTGAGTCAGATCCAATTTTAATTAATATTATTGGTGATGTTGTTTACGAAAAGTTGAAACACTATGTCAATGAAGGAGCATTTTGGATTAGAGGTGAATCAAGGGTTGCTTTTGAAAGTGTTTAAAATTGAATCTTCTTTTAAAAACTCAAGTTTAAAAATTTGATTTTTTTTTCAATTTAATTTATTTTCTTCGAGTATTTTTTCCTAAGTAAACGGCCAATAAAATTTTTAAATATTTTTTTTCTTTTTATGAATTATTTGTGTTACTTAACTTTTATTAAGTTAAGTGTGTTTCCAGTGTTATCGACAAAGATGTCAATATATCACAAGATCTAAACCCAAATAAAAAAATAATATCTGAAAATTTTGCAGCTAACATGTAACTTTTTTGCAGTTCAAAAAGTTATAAACTTTCAAAAAGCTTATTTCTTAAAATTCATGAGCTTTCATCAACTTTAATGAACTCTCATGGAATTTCATGCTCTTTATCTAGACCATAAAATTTGGGATCATTTTTTTGTTTAGAATGATAACATGAATGTTCATTGAAAGGCCTGAATTATATCATCGCCAAAAAAATCAAATTTAACTTATTAGCATACAAAAAAAGACAATTCTTTGGATTGTTGTTTATCTATTAGTAAAAGGCCCGCTTTTTATGATACCTGGTAAAGTCCGTCGGGTGGATCTGGTCATTTTTTTTTCAAAGGATGAATTTTTAAAGAATTTAGACTTGATTTGTCTCCATACAATATAAATTTGAAGACTAGTTCAGGTTTCTTAAAGATATGGAAACTATGAAAAAATTTTGAAAGTCATTCCATATTGGCACTCGCATCCTGAAATTACTGAAAGTACAGAATTTATTTATTATCAATCAGCGTCCTTATTTTCAACAATAACAGCCGGATCATTACTAGAACAATATCTGATTCATCTTCAAACGTCAATTAAATTCTAATCATTTTACTGAAAATTATCAATAGTTACGCGCGTTCTAAAAAGATTATTTTCTGTATATCTTCAAAATCGTTTTAGTTCAAAAAATTGACTCTAGTGTTATAAACAAAATTAAATCTCAATCCTCACTCCAACTGTGAATTGTCCGTAGTGTAACTATTCCTAAAAGTATGTGGAAAATCTCTTTTGTTGATTTCTTTTCGTTAAATTTATCAATACTTAACAAGTTGACGAATTATGAGTGATTTAGTTTCATTCAATTTTAGAATTATCTGACGAAAGTTTTGAATTAAATCTAAGTGATTAAAGTCTTTTTGGGAGCCGATTGGGTTTTTTTTTCAGTCGGCTAGACTTTTTTAAAAAGTTTTGTAATTGAAGTATTAAGATGAAAGAGATGTTGTAATAGAAGTTTAAATATTACCCAATGAAAAAATTTAACTTTTTAAAGGACATTCAAAATTTAAATTAGATTAAAAAGAAATAACATTAAAACTTTTATTTAAAAAAATAAACTACAGCTTTTTTATATGTTTTAATTTAAATATAAATATAATTCTAGAGGAACTGCTGCTATTTCCAATTTTTGTTTTTGTAATAAATTCATATCTGCACTTGTTTTTTAAAAAAAATAAAGCTTTTTATTTTTAATTGATTGAGAAAAAGCTCATCATTTAAAATAAAAATAAATTTTCAAAAAAAAAAAATCTCCAAAAAAAAAATGCAATAAGCTGAAAAAAGAAAAATAAACCAAAAAAGTATCAAATAAAAAAATGAGAAAGTGTAAACTTTATGATTTTACTTCGTGAGTAATTTGTCAAGAGTTTTTTTTTTTTAAAGTTTTATAAAGTTTAGCAAAATGAGAAGAAAAAAAAAGAATATAGAGGAAATAATTTTTCTTTAAAGTTAAAAAAAAAATAATAAATCTTCATTCACAATTTTATAAATTTTTCTTACAAAATTTACTTATTTTTTACATTTATTTAATTTTTCTCAGTGTCCTTAAAGAACCATCTGTTTCCTTTCTAAGACTAGTTAAATTCTGTTGACTCGGTGGATTGTTTAACTGACCTGATAATTTCGGTGAAAAGTTACCATGTGTCTTAACACTGAATGAATTATTTAAAGATGATGAAGAAGATGACGATGAAGATGAATGATGTGTTAAATTCTGTTGTAAGCGTTGTAGTTCACTTTTATGAGCATTTGCATATCTTTCGCTCAGTTTTCTTAAAAGACATGACTTTTTTTTTCGTTCTTGTTGAACAGGTTGACTAGGTGGAATGAATGTTTGAGAATTATTTACATGCAATTGATGTGCGACTTGTTGAGGTTGATAAATTTGATGGGGATTATAATTCGGAATTGGATACGCTGTCTGAAGTAAACTTCCATTATAATGTTGATATGAATTGTATTCATTATAAGCGCCTAAACTTCGTCGTCCTGAGTCTGACACTAAAGATGAACTAGAACTATGTGTTGTACTAGGGTTTGATGAAATAGCGTATAAATTGTTGTTAAAGTATTGTTCTTGAGAGTTGTAATAAGCTTGATTATAGTTTTGGTAGTAAATATTATTTATTTGTTTTGGGTTATTATATTGTTGTCTCATTAAAGAATAATTTTGAGTGTTAAAATATTGAGGCTGAGTAGTAGCATATGATCCGGCTAATTTACTTCTCGATGGTGATCGTTTTCGACCTCCTGTTTTTATATTTGTTTGATCAAAAGGTACTGAATTCAAGTAAAGTGTGTTATTTACACTTGACATGATCAAACGAGCTACTTCAGAATGCATTTTGCCACAAACGACTTCATCATTTACATGAGTGATGATATCGTTTATTTTTAAACCACTAAAAAGTGCTGGTCCTTGATCATCGATTTGAACAACTAAGTGTTGAATTGTGTAAAAATCTGAATCACCGTAAAATACTTTTATTGTTCGAATTACAAAACCGAAACCACGTGAACTTCGTTTTATAACTATTTTAGAATTTTTTAAACCGGTTTGAATCATTTCAGTTAGAGGAAGATATTCGTTTATTTGTATTTGTGGTTTCATGATTGGAAATAGATATTGATTGTAGTTTGGATAGTTTGTATTATGTTGAATGTTGTTTTGAGAAATATTATTAGGGGCATATTGAAATGGAATTTGAATTGTCGGTTGTTGATTTGTTGATATTATTTTCGTTGGTTTATTTGTTTTTGTAAGATGATTCGGAACTGAATCATTTATAAATGGCTCTTGAAAAATTTAATTTAAAAGTATTAATTTACTATTTATTTTTTAATGTTAGTAATTTATAATTGAAAAAATAATGATTTCTCATAATTAATTTCAGACCAGTTCAGATATGGACATTTTTTTGTTAATATTTTTTGAAACCATAGGAGAATTTTTTTTAATCTTTGAGAGTTAGAGAATTAAAAAACCTTTTGACCATGTTTTTGGTTTTTGTAGATTTAAATTAGAATTTAATAATATGGTATTAATTTATTATTAGAAGTTGGACCTCTCGTCTCCAAAAAAAAACTTTTCCTCCAATTATTACAGTCCCCACATTACGGAGCTTTTTGACCAAAATCAACATTTTTTATCTAAATAAATACCTTCACCGCAAATCGAGAAAAGACCCGGTAAAGACTCGCTAGATGATTTTGAAATAGATATGGATATTACTCGGTTTGTATCCAATTTTTTTTTAAACCGATCAAAAAATTAGGTATAAACCGAAAATTAAGGTTCTGGTGCACGAAACTGTTCGCAAGGGTTTACGGTATTAATACTTCAGACGAATTTTTTTAGATTTCCACACCAACTATTGATATTAAAATGTTTAGTTTTCAATTATTTACTGTGCCAAAAATTCATTGTGCCATAAAAATTATTTTCAAATTTATCTGATTTTTGGGATAAAGAAGAATTTATTTGTTTGAAAAATTTTCTTATTTTTGGGAAACAATCTCTTATAAATTGGTCTTATCAATTTAACAACATATAAAATATGAAACATAAAAAATATGTTGTCCTTATGTTTTTTGAAAAGTTCTAGGTCCAAATTTCTAAACGAAATTCGTAGAAAAATTGCGATGCTTAATTAGATAAGATAGACTCTTGGATTGGCAAAAGACTAGTAAAATCAATGGCTTTCAAAACTCGTTCAGGTTTAAAAAATTCTTAGCTTCTATTTCTATTGCTATTTTAGAAAATAAAAATATTTAAAATTAAAAAATTCATACTTTTAAATTCATGCTTATTTTCTTTCAAATTGATTTTAGAAGAAGAATTGTTCGACTGTTTAGACGATTGTACTTGAACACTACCGGATTCTTTTTTTATCAAATTTGAATTAGATAAATTAGACTTAGAGCTATTGGGTACAATTGCTGAAAACCATCTATTTATTTTACATTGATTATTTTTGTTAGTATTATTAGAAATTGTTTGATTTGTTTTGCTAGATTGAGCTGCTTGAACAGTCTCATTCGATTTGATTTTTAAATTATTATTTGATTGAACATTTTTATTCGTTTCTTTTATCTCTTTTGTTTCTTTTGATTCTTTGACTGTTTTTGTTATCAATTGAGTCAAATTCGAGCTCTTTTGTTGATTTGTTTGTAAAAATTGTTTTAATTTATTGTTTGTGCTAGTCGGAGTAGTAGGTGTCAAAACATGTGTAGAACTATTTGATTTTATTGTTTCAGCAGAGTTCTTGTAGGATTCAATTTTGGCTTCTTTCGGGTCAATTAAAGTTGATGTATTAGACGATAGAGAATCTTTATTATTTACATATTTTTTTCCATTGTCTAATTTCGAGTTTTTGATCGAATTGTCGAAAATAGCATTTTTTTCAGTTTCTATAGGTAGAGAGGCAAATTTAGGCATTTTTAAATTTTCATCAATTAAATGATTTCTAGACGAAGAATTCGAACTTATTAAAGAATTTCGATTATTCAACGAACTAATACTAATATTGGATCCTGTGTCTAAATTATTAAGACGAATACTGTTATTACCAGATTCGTTCATGAATAAAACAGGTGAATTATTATTTGATATTGAGCTCAATCTAAATTTTGATGAACATGATGAAAAACTAGCGAATAATTCATTATCAGTGTCATCGTCACTGTTAAGACCATCAGTTTTCTCATTCGTTTCACTAAGCATTAACTTTTTATTTAGTAATTCTGTTAAGACTTTATCTTCGTTTGATGTTTGTCTATTGAGACAAGAGCCTGATTCAACTTTATACATCGGTTGTTCTATTGGTAGAAAAGATGAACTAGGATAGGGACTATTATTACCAGAATCAGCGTCATGATTGTATCGTTCTGAGCGGGTATCAAAATAACTGGTATCATCGGGACCATCTAATTGAGGTATAAATTCAGCTTTTATCCTCAATAAATTATTCCAATCAAGAAAATTAAAAAATGGATGTTGTTTTATTTCAATGGCACCATTGGCACCTAAGCGTTTTATTGGATCATGAGTCAATAAACCTAGAATTAAATTCTTGGCATCTTCAGGTATTTGTATTATTTCATCTTCATCATCAGGCCAACATATTTCACCATTAATTACATTTGAAAACAAGTCCTCTGGTGTATTGCCATTAAATGGTGCTATACTTGTAAAAAATTCATACAATATTATACCCATTGACCACCAGTCTACAGTTTTGCCATAACTTTGTCTCAATATAACCTCAGGTGCTAAATATTGTGGTGTACCACATATTTGTTTATCATTGAATTCTTTACAATACAAATCTTTCATAAAGTTATCATCTTCAAAAAAATTAGTTGTTAAATTCATAAGGCCAATTTTCGATAGGCCAAAATCCGTTAGTTTTATGTGACCTAGTGATGTTATTAGTAAATTATCAGGTTTCAAATCTCTGTGAATGATGCCATAATTGTGCAAATATTCAACAGCTAGTGTTGCTTCAGCAAAATAAGTCCTTGCCATATCCAAAGGTAGAGGACCCATGTTTTTAATTAGAGTAGCTACATCACCACCTTCAACATATTCCATGACCATACACAAGTGCTTTTTAGTTTCAAATGTACAAATTAAAGCAACTACAAATGGATTGTCTGTAAATGTCATTATATCGCGTTCGGTGAATACTTGTTGAATTTGATTTCTCAAAATTAAATTTTGTTTTTTTATTTTTTTCATGGCAAAACGATGTCCAAGCATTTTATGGCGTACCAAATACACAGCACTTAAAATTTTAAGTTCAGAATAAGAGAGTTAATTTAGAACAGAATAACAGTAAGTAAAAAATTTAAACTGATCTTGATAAAATGGGAAATATAATATTGTAATGTGTTCCAGTCTAAGATGAAGAGAAATTCTTGATCATGTGCTCATGCTCACAATTTATCTTCTTAATAACTTTTAATGGAAATAGATTTTTAAATAATTTTAAAAAAAATGCTAAATTTTTATTTAAGCTCTGTATCTAAATTCATTTTCACCGGGTCATAGAATGCACTTAATATAAAAGTATTGAAATCTACTGCGCAATTTAATTCCACAGTTTTTGCAGAACTTCATTTGAAACTTAGAATTTTGCAGAATTTAAATATCTATTTCCACTTAAAAGTTATTAAAAAAAAATAATTTTAAGCATGAGCAGATGATCAAGATTTTCTCTTTGTCCAATCTTAATCTTTTATTTCCTAGAAATCTATTCAAATTACATGTCCTAATTTATTTTATTCATTTATTTCTGTACTCGAAAAATTAGATTTTTATTTTTTATTTTAAAATTAAACTTACCCGTAAGCTCCGTTACTAATTATTTTGACTTCTTCAAAGTCATCTTGACTCGGAGCAACCACATGTGCATTTGATTCGCTTTTTAAGCTTCCATTTGTTGTTAATGAAAAATCACTGGGTAAAAAATCATCTCCAGAAAATCCACTTGTGCTAGTTCTACTTGTCAACGAATTTGTTCGATTTAAAGAATGTATAACTTCTTCTTCGTTATTTAACTCTTTAATCGGATCTCTATCAATACCCAATTTTGAAATAATATATTTTGGTATGTCTGTCTTGATCTCTTGTTGTTTGGCTTGTTGTTCGGCACAATCTAAAAAGTGACTAAACTCAAGTGGATCAAATTCAATACATTCCAAAAGACGAGCTACATGCGAAATTATAAACAAAAATTTTTTGATAAACTTATGCAAATATTCAACTGATAATTCAACTTGACAACATTTATCTCTAGCTTCAAGAAGTAATTTTTCCAAAGAACTTGTCATTTCGTCCAAATACGAACATGTCAATTGATTTGATTTTGATTTTTCCAAGCACAATTTAGCTATTTCAATTACTTGATTTTGAATAAATCTTGCTGCTGGATCCAAACTACTTGGTTGAGATACATGATATTTAGAGTTTTTAGAATTAGATGAGTTATTTTGATTATCATTTGAGCCCATTGAACATGTTGAAGTATTCAAATCAATTTTGTTAAGATCAATAAACAATTGTAAATTTTCTTCCAGTTGCTTACAAGCTTTTGGAAATTTTTCTTTGAATTTTTCCGTCGGTGCAATATCTGAATCATTTAGACCTTTGCACGGGCTGCAACTGAAACAAAACTTTTTTTTATTTTAAAATATTTCAAGAATGGAAAATCTAAAAACACAACTTACCTCAAACTACGAGCTCTTTGACGATGAAATGAAAGAGGCGACGAAAATCCTACATCAGATGAATCGTCTAAATGACTACTTTCATTAGAACTACTCAGCCTACGTCTTCTACCACCAAAAGATAAACGTTGCGAATATTCAATTTGATTCTCTTCACTTTTACAATGCTTTAAGCTATCAGATGAATTTTTACTATTCAAAGGTATATTAGACTGATCAGAATAAGATTTTTGATTTTGTAAAATTTTTTTATTTGAAATAATATTGTCATTTAAGTATGTAGATGAAGAATATTGTGAGGGAACAGCCGATGAAGATTGTTGTTGAAATGATGGCGGAAGAGATGAGATCATCTTAGGTGTGTTCATTGCAGTGTTACAGTCAGAAGAATGCATAGATGCTAATGACCATCTTCTTGAATCCCTTTTACTTTTGCTTGATACTAAAATAGATGATTGCTTTACATTATTTATACTTTTTCCTTTAAAGATAAATTTTAAAAATTAAATTTTTTAACACCAAATTTTATTTCCATCATTCGTAGCTTTTAGTTAACAAGTTTTTCTTCTAAATTTATTTAAGATAAATTTCTTAAATTATTGAGATTTTAATAATAAAATGTATTTCAATTTAGCGCTAAATCTTAATAGATTTGAATTTTAATAATTTAAATATTTATAATAATTTTTGGCATTTTAAAGTTTTTTGTCAATTTGACAAACAAAAATCGCTCTTCAAGGCACTTAAAAGCACTTTTGGTGTCAAAAAAATTGTTGCATAGTAAAGCAAAATTTGCTGCATCTGTTGGCAACGGCTGCAAAAAATTGTGCAGTTTTAATTTAAATTAGACTTAATGTTAGGCAAATTTGCACAGAATTCAGAGATTCCTGAAATTTCGCAATAAAAATGTTTTCTTGAAAATTCGCAGCATATTTTGCTACACTATGCAGCAATTTTTTTGCACCAAAAATCTTTATAAGTGCTTTGAAGAGCGATTTTTGTTGTTCAAAAAATTGAAAAAAAGAAAATTGACAAAAAACTTTAATATGCCATATTTTTCAAGTATTCTTGATGAGATTGTAGGTCGAACAATTTAGTCAAACTGATTTTGTTCTAAAATCCAATTGTCCATCGCTAGTATGAATGTAATTTCACTCATTATTACTATAGATGGATATAATAAAGTAGGGTTTAAGTAAAGATATTTAATTTCTTTTGATATTAAACTTATTCCGTATTAAACTTGAAGATTATTAACTAATAAATTCTACTAAAAAAATGAATTAAAAAAAAATTACTTTGTTCTAGAGCAGAAGCTGGGGTTAGACTCAACGGTGACGATACAGGTTGTGAATTTTTAGAACTTGTAGGAAAATTCAAATTTATATTTGAAGGTGGCGTGGATAAAACAAGTGAATTCTGACGATTTACAAGTGTGATTGGAGATGGTGAGAGTGACGAGCATATTGATGATGATAGTGAAAAATTGTTATTTTCATACGGATCAAGTTGTTGACTTAAATTATTACTAGTGTTATTTACAACACAACAACTACTTCTATGCTGTTTTAATTTATTACGTAAGTTATTATATTGATTTATGTTGTGAATACTGTTTTGGTTACTGAATATGTTTGGAACTGGAGATTGATTTGAAAAAACGGATGGACTTTGAGGTCCTGCGGAAGCACTTGTATAAAAGCTTATTCTATTGGTAGAATTGTTTGAATATAAGAAATTCTGATTGAATAATGTTGAGTTTGGATTGTAAATCAAAGACCGCCGGTTGGTACTGTTTTTTCTAGATAAACATGTTTGCTTCTATTAAAATAAAACTATAAATGGCAAATTTAACTGCTCAAATAGCGAACGGTTGACTAAATCGCAAAAAATTTTTATTTAATTTTTTTTTCCAAAAACTTTAAAATTAGTAGAAAGTTTTTTCTAAGTACAAATTCAGAATCGGTAAATTCCTTAAACTCTTGAATAAGTAGAAGAGGAAATTCGTATCTATCGAGTTTTAATGATGCGTTTAAATATGAAAAAACATATTTTAGAGCACGCATAAGAAAAGGGACAATTTTAACTTGGTGTATATGGTCACTTATACATGCACCAAAAATCAGGATTTAAAAATAGCTCTCGCACTATTTCGCAAGGATTTACGGAAACGAATGAAAAGTAAGTTTCCAGCTAGAACTACTGGCAAGAGTTTACACCATTCGCAATTAAATTGAGTATTTTAGTGTTAGGTCAGTTACAAACTCAAATAAGCTTTTTAGAGGAGAAACACTTTTTTTGCTAAATTCTATTTTTTATCTTACTGAATAGCCTTAAAAAGGACGACTCGGTTTGAACTAAGCTTCGTTTTGTAAAGCATAAGAAGTTTAAAACTTAAAAATATGCAAATAGCTTGTCGTTGTAATATTAAAGAGCTTTCAAATTTATCTTACAAGTTTTTTTGAAATCGGTTTGATTGAGAGAGATTTAGGCACTACAAACAGCAACAAAGCTTTAAAGTTATTAGGATCGGGTAAACAAAAATACAATAATTTAACTATTTTTGATTCTTCTTTATTTCCTCTTGAAACGCAAAACCGCAATAATTGTCTTATTATTTTATGATTAATTTTTTTATTTTGAATAGAATCAGAAATTTTTTCTAGTTGAGTCATTCTTGACATTGATTTTGAAAGTTTACATGGTCGTACAAAAGGTCATAATATACTTTCAAAAAAATTAAAAAAATTTCTTAGTTTTCAATATAAAATTCAAATTTATCTATACAGTTTTTCGTGGTATCAAATCGAATTCTGAAAAAAATGCCATCGAACTCATATTTTATTGCGAAAGGTTTTTTTACGATTCGAAAGGAATAAAACTCGATATCAAAAATTATAAGAAAAAAATCAGCTCAGCTGCTTGAAGGTTTTCGCCCTTTTTTCAGCAATCGAAGTATAATTTTGTGAAAAAAAAAATGATAGTCTGTTTAGGACGTTGTTTAAGGCATCTTAAGAGGTTATAAACAGCAAAAAAGCAATACTTGTGTATATTGCATTTATGACCAGTTGTTCACCTAATATGTG